>JAQFZF010000545.1:0-17218 GCA_034695365.1 Enchytraeus norvegicus | reverse complement strand
TGTGAGTAAGGACGGGAGTTGAACCTGTGACCTCAGGCTTGTGGTAACTTATTGATTGATTGATTGATTGATTGATTGATTGATTGATTGATTGATTGATTATAGACTGGTTACACGTTTGTGTGTGAGGCATGGACAGGAGTTGAACCTGTGACCTCGGGCTCGTGGAGACTACGTGTGATAGGGTCACTCAGCCCTCTACCTCTACCACCCAGCACTGAGCTCTGTGCTAGCTTCAGTACTCTTCACAGAATGGACTACTATCTACCCAATGATGACAACCTCATCTGCAGGTTACAAGTGGAACAACACTGGCAATAATAAGCCTTTACTATTTTAGACGCAACCCGTGTTGGATCTGGAAAATTTGAGAATAGTCCAACTGAAAACTGCACATTGTTTCGTAAAAGCCGACTAACGCAGATATTTTATTACTGAGAAAGGCAACGGGAAAGTACATCGGAAGTCAGAATATATATTCTCAAGAAAAGAGGTTACATTTCGGGTGTGGTCCAGACATGGCCTTTTTGATGGATCAACTTGATGATCTATAGAGTTCTCATTAGTGAGCGTGATAGTAGACTGTGTTTCAGTGCACTAGAGCGATATTATAATGGTGTTTGTTGCATGTGATGTAACTAACTATGCTCTCTTTATACTTTATACAGTACAATGCCATTGATAATATAGTCCCCACTGATAGAATGGAGTTAGACTATACGGCATAATCAGATGTCATTATAAGGGCCCAGGGTCTCACAGGCTAGGGGTTGGAAGGCAAACTTTGTCTTATCTCTACAGTTTGTGGCATTTAAATCAATCTAAGTCAATCAATCAATCAATCAATGAGGATTTAACGTCCGGTTCCTCACCCGAAAGCGATGTCAGGGACGTCCCAAGCGAGATGTGTAACTGCAGACATCATCCAACCACCAGAACACTCCTGCAAATGCACAAGCCGAAAGAGAAAGCGAGATCCAAAACAGTGCAAGTCCGTTATTCAAGAAAGTCTGCTAGAGCAGATCTAGGGTGGGAAGAGATGAGTTTTGAGCTTGCCCTGGAAGGTAGTAATGCTGGTGCAAGATCGCAAATCTTGTGGCAAAGAATTCCTAGTGCGGCGCTGATCCCGATTCTAAGGGCATTCAGCGCACAGGCGACAATTGTAATTAATCTAGTGGCAAGATCGTCAACCTCACTCGCCAACATCATACACCAACATTACTCTCCAACATCAACATCACTCATCACCAACATATCATCAATCATCAATCAATCATTCATCAATCAATCATCAACATCACTCGCCAACATCATACGCCAGACCCGTGTTTAATATTCGCATCCGATCGACTATTGGTTGGTAGGCTTGGTTGTTCCGTTTATATCCGAGACTCTACTCTCTGATTAGCCCGACTGGGAATCGAAACCCGGGCTTTATGCGCAAAATTCGACACAAATTGACCGACGTGCTAGAAATGAGCCACGTAGGTCTAACTAAACAACCTTATTATGAATATATTATCGACTATAGTAGGCCTGTACACAGGGCCGGATTAAGAAGAAGTTGGGCCTGATGCTGCAGCCCATAAAAGGCCCATTTCTCGTTATTTTTGCAGTGGGGGGTTGGGAGATCTGGAAAACTGGGGAGAGGGGTTGAGAATCATGGGTTTTTTGGGGGATTCTGGGGGGGGGTTCAAATCCACCCCCCCCCCCTCAGAATCTTCCACTTCAACTGGGGTGTTGGACGCCACTGCATTGGTGCATGTGCAATAATTGTGCATTCCATATTCACCGTAGCCTACTGACAAAGTTAAAGAAAACTACGTAGGCTAATAACGGTATTGTAATTTGTAAGATTCGTGACAACCTGAGGTTAATTACAACAAGCTGTCATTTAACTACATGTAAATTGTAACATAATCAAAATAAAAAATAATTGAAACATTACAAGTAGGCTACTTAGGCCTACTAATATTGTTGTTTTTTGCGCCTTAGCGAGCCGAATTCCTTGATCGTAGCAGTGAAGTCAAGACTGCGCAGCAGCTCATGCTCAATGCTCTTAAGCGCCAGCATGTTTAACCTTACCTGCCCCATTGAGGACAGCAGCTCTCCTTTGACTATTCCCAACTCAGAGAAGCTCCGTTCACCAGCTGCATTGGACACCATCATGCAAAGATATATGAGTAACCCATTTTCGACTTTTTGAAAAGTTTGACAAAGATTCAACGATGTCAAAAGCCTGAACATGATAAGCTCTGCTATTCTATGACAGTCACCGGTTTCTGAGTGCGCACGTTTGCAGCAAACTGTATCAGCTCACCTACCAGTGTATCTTCCAGGTCATCTGGATATGAGAAAACGAGATTCTTAACTTTTTCCTCGAATACAATAGCTCAATGCTCAATGACGCAGCTCTGGGAGAAATTCAAATGTTTTTGAAATATTCTCAGACGCCTTCATACGCTTTTATACATGTAGTTTCGTTTTCCGTTGAATGTCAGGAACCGTTCACCGGGACCCGACGGCAGAACGTACTGGATAACAATTGTTAGTTCATCGAAGTGTGATAGGCCTTATGTGAGTTGTTTGGTGTAAAAAAAATTGTTAAACAAATTCGTCTCCTTTTCAGCTGGGCCTATTTTTGACCTATTTCAGAGTTGGGCCTACTGCTGCAGCATCAATAGCACCCACCTTAATCCGGCACTGCCTGTAGCCAGCTTTAGTCGAGTTTAGTCATATTCGTCGTCATAACTGGTAAAATACATGGTTTAGCTCCATGTTTTTCTAATCCATCCCACCCCGCCCCGGTCAAGCCAAGTATATTATATGTATCGTTGTAAAGTATGGAGATGCCTTGGCATGATATACTACATCAAACATTAAACATTAAGCCCCCGATATATCTTTTTGGCGTCCCTCACTAGACTTGTATTGGCCTAATTCGAGGATTGGCCTAATTATTATTTCTCATGCTCACATTGGAAATCTTACTTATATCTACTTACCCATACAGTCTATCCTTATATCAATGTATGTATCATCATTATATTCATAATTTATCTCAGGCAATTTTGAAAATCCTTACTTAGTTTGTGTTCATGATTTTTAAAATGATCAACTAGCGGAGATACAATCCGCAAGTTTAATCATATCAAACCGTGTGGTCTATGACATTGTCTACGTCATGAAAGAATAGCTAAATGCGCTAAACTGAATTGTCTAAAAGGAATTGTCTAAAACACAACATTGACTACAATAACACTTTACTACTTGCAGACAGGTCTAATAAATGAATAAAATGATAAATGATACTCAAAATGTTTAGACCTATTTTTATTATTGTCAGCCGAGATACAATCCGCAAGTTTAATCATATCAAACCGTGTGGTCTATGATTAGACTACGGAGTAAGAAATTAGTCCTATTAAGCTTATCCGGGTCATTCATAATCCTAACTGCATGCAGTAGTGGAACTGGAGAATTGAGTAGACAACAAGGCTAAAGTTTAGAGTCGAAATCCTTCTTATGACGGATGATGCATTTCTTCAGATCTTCCATATCAGCGCATCCTATCACAAAAATACAAAACAATCTGCTACTGTTAGCCCTACTACATCAAAGTTTAGTTATTTATCATAATTGCTACAACGCGAACTTACTGTATAATGGACATCGGCTTCCGGATTTTCTCTTTGGATCCATAGTGCTCGATGTTGTCCTAGATGACGGTAGCACTCTAATTATTGTTGTTGTTGTTGTTTTGTCATTGTTGATGTTGTTGTCGCTATACGTGGATCCGGAAAATTTAATTGGCAATATTCTAATTTCGCCTAATTAATATATGATAATACACTAAACTACATATGTAGGCCTACTGCCGACTACAGAACTACTATAATTCAATGCCGTCCACGTTTAGACTAATGATGTCTCCTTATCTACTTGGATGTCTAATAACCACATGCCATAGCCAGATTTAGCGGCAGTTTCGCCACCTAAATTCGCTGTCATCCACGGAGTCAAGAATTACTGGTCGAGACTATAGGTTAAAATAAATAAGGTAATATTAGGCTCGTAATTACTCTGACCTGACATAGCCATGGCCGCAGAGAATTCGGCTTTGAGTAACTGTAACATTTCCTTCACACCCTTGGCTCCCTGTGCGAATTTGACAAATATATCAATCAGAAAAAAGTTTTATACCTTATTTATCTATTTATTTATGTATTTATGTATTTTATGTATTTATGTATTTTGACTATAATTTGAGAAAGAATAAAACATTAAGACCTTTATAATAACTGATTTTAAACGTCAGAAAATGATATCTGTGCAATCTAAAACAAAAAAATCGGTTACATAAATACTGTAATTGCAATTTCATCATAGCCTTCTGGAAGTGAAGGAGGCCTGTATGAAAATGCGATCCGTTGTTGTGAAAAGTCGACTAAAGAAGTTATAGAGTAAGGGTATGGGATACTCCTTCGAAATCCATATTTTTCCTTGAACAAAGGCATCATTTTAGTTTTGGGAGAGCAAAAAGTAAAGCCTTGTGCCGGAATCAACTTATTTGTTTTGTTCGATGGTGTGCTCATTTATTAGATCGATTTTACACTGTGTAGCAAGTAGTCGTTCTGGATCCGGTACGCATAAGAATTGACCAACCCAAAGCTGCACGTGTTCATAGAAGTCGATTAACACAATCACTGGCTAAGGAGATCCCTCAGAAGAAAATACGGTATACAAACTCTACAGTTATATACCATGGACATGACGATAGGCAGTGCACTGAGAGAGAGGAAGAGAAATTACTGTCTTGTCATTGTCATTGGACCTGTCGCAAAGATTTACGCTTGAAACGCAGACTTTACTGATGCCAGCAGTATACTTATTAGTACCTATTAGTACTTATTTGAGTTATGTTTACGTCCTTGATGTCGTCGTGAGATAATGAAACGGACGTTCAACCCATATTGTATTATATTTCATTTAGTACTAACATCACAGGCAAGAGCGAAGACGGCCGGTCTGCCTACGAACACGGCCTTGGCACCGAGTGCGAGTGCCTTGAGGACATCAGTGCCGGTCCTGACACCACCGTCCAGGTACACCTCACACCTCCCCCTCACTGCCTGAACTATCTCCTCCAAAACATCTATCTAGAAGCACAGATAGACGTATCTAACCTTATAACAGTCAAGTTTCCTAACGCCGTTTTTCACGATTCTGGGAGTTTCTGGGACAACACGATCCGTAGCCTATCGTAAACGTATGAGCGAGGCTTAATTTGAGGCCGTCTATGTATTGCGAACCGTGGTTAATTGTAGGCTAATATTTGTTAGTCTGCTAGTTCTGTGTCACTATTGGTTATTGTCTGGCCTGTAGAGAGCGATATTAAGGCTTTTACTACTAGTGATATAATATAAATATTTGTATAAAATCCAGTAACATGTACAAAGATCATAGATCATAGTGCACAGTAACTCCAGCAGAGTAATGTGTGTAGGTTATAATTAGCATTCAATTTGATTACATTTAATGAAAATAAAAGCTATCGTTATATTTCTAGTATTGAGTATATATACACCAGAGCTCATCCCCAGCTGAGCGTTGAAGTACAGCGTGGCAATTGATATAAATCCGGCGGCAACTTCGCCAGCCTCACATACTGTTGGGTCATTAACACGGTCTATGATTTTATTTACAATCTTCCATAGCATTCACGTTCTAAATATTAATTTCTACAAGTTATCAAGTTCAGTTAGGGATGCAACATGACATGGCTGGCTCGTTGCCAGCCCGTGATTTTATTTTGTGACCCTCCAAGGAACTTCTAAGCCTCCGTTGCTCAATTATTAGGCAAGTCGACATCGTTTAACAAGCAAACTTAAGCCAAAAATATAGGTCTACTAGCCATGGATCACTTTGACTTAGAAAAAAATTAAGCTGAGAAAAATGTAGATACAGTTAAATGGTTACTTCAGACATCGAATTAATCATAAAACAGCGAATTGTAGAAAATGATGCGTCTCAATCAACTGCTGAGTAGAGAGAATGAAATACGAATTTTAAACTTGAATACTATTTAAAGAGAAGGAGAAGTAAAGAATGGTAGGAAAATATAGATTAGATATACCGTTGCAGGCACTGTATCTAGCTGACGACCTCCATGATTCGATACCAGTATTCCATCAACACCAATCTCGCAAGCCTTCTCTGCATCGTCGGCTATGCAACATAGTAACGTAACTATAATGTTCTGTAGATTCCGTGCATGTGATCCGGCTAAATATAAATGACCAGTAGGCCTATATGATTCAATTACCAAATTGAATTGTATTGAGTGGGGCTGGCGACCTCATCGTCATCTAAATGATTATATTATCAGTGTGATGAAATCCATCAGGATCAGCTCCGCGACTACGTTCGATTACGAATATAGTTGCGCATAACCGTTACCTTTCAGTAATGTATTGTTCTTACTAGGCGATTTTGGCGATACGATTGTTTAAAAATATACTTTATTCCACTTCTATTCTACTGCAATAAATCAACAATGCCCATATGAGACTTCCGTACATGTAGAATGATATTTTCATGTTCGATTTTCTTGGCAAATTATTTATAAACGTGCATGCTATTATTTACATGCCAGCTGTTTCAGTTGCGCCGCCAGGATTATTGTTCAAGGTTAACACATACAAGTAGAAAAGCATATAGTTAATGCATAGCTTCACATTATTACTATACCCGGTAAGCATTTTCATAATACTATACGCTAGTAACACTGTAAAACATACATGTACATTGTACAAGTAGAAAAGCATGGCTTCTCACATTTATTATGCATTATTCGATACAGAGCGGTTAAGATTCAAGAATCAAGAATTCAAGATTATAACATTACCAAGATTATTCACATTGTTGAAAATACTTTGCATCTCAGGAGGAGCGTGCGTTTCAGCACTCCAATGGTAGCGACAACACTGAGCTGTTTTGTTGTTAGAAATGTACCTAATTCTCTTAGTATAGGTGTACAAGACTCCCTTTAAAAATGTTCATACTTTTCAAAATGCCTTTCAGTGACTCCAAGAGGAAAATACTATAATATAAATTTAACCATTTTGATCTGATTATATTATAATTACCTCTGAGTATACCCTTGAGTATGATAGGAAGAGGAGTGACAGTTTTCAGCCACGTGACGTCATCCCACGTCACATTGTCATCCAGCATTCCCTCAGCCTTATCAAACTTATCTCCAACGCTCAATCCCTCATCCTCAGGGCTTATCAAATTAGTATACCTGCGCAATGTAGTAACATAACAATAGACCAACCAAAAACTGCAAGTGTACCGTATCTTTGGAGGCCACTAAAGAAGAGTGGAGGTAAAGTGGTCTGCGCCTTGATAGGCTAATAGACCAATTGGTCTCTCAAAATCTAGGTTGCAGAATTGCAGAGGTCCTGCCACATCGGGTGTAGTGAATGGCAGGCAAAGCTGCTCTTCTCTTCGCTGTTCAAAGTGCCTCTGAGATTAATAGAATATAGAGATGCTGCAAAATATCCTTTTTATATCGCATGTATTGTAATGTTGTACAACAGTACAGTACTCAATTATTCCAAAATTTTACATATAAAATAATCTCAGTAAGGTTTCATCAAAAAATAAAATAAGTTGACATACCATACGCTAATTTATAGTTTCAATAATTTGTAATATATTTATTAAATCAAATCTAAGTTAAACTTATTAAAGAATAGAACATGTAATAAAGCAGCCGGCCTCACGTGACGGATGGTTGCCTGGCGAAGCATTCTCTCATTTCTCGCCAACTGTCAGCAATCACGAGACCAGTGGTAGGAGAGTCCACCGTCACCACCACTGCCTTGTACCCACACACAAGAGCTCTGTCCAGCAGCTTAACAACAAGCTCTCGGCTCTTCAGCACGTACAACTGAAAGAACAGTGTGCCTGCTGGGCAGCACTGAGCAACCTCCTCGATGGACTTAGAGGCGTAGGAGCTGAGTGTGAAGATTACTCCAGCGTCTGTTGCTCCTGTGATCAATCAATCAATCAATCAATCAATAAGTATAATTTATAATGCGCCGCTCTAGGAGATATGAGATAGTAGCGCTAAAATGAACAATGGAGAGTCAAGTACCCAAGTATGCTAGTCAAATCTCTCACCCGATCAATATATGTAAGTAATATAACACACAGAAGTCGTTACATGGACCAAAGGGCTACCAAATCTCTCCACTGCAGTATTTACGTTAGTCGCCTCTTACAGCAACATGAGCAGTTCACGATTTAATAATTGTCGATTTTTTTAATCCACTTGGAAATACAAGAATAGATTGCTTTGAATTTAATGTCAAAGTTTAAAATGTAATGCTATTAATAATTATCAGAAACATACCGGTAGATTGTAGAATAGTGTCGATAGCCTTACTAAGGCTTGCAAGTAAATGCATTTTAAAACATTTATTTATCAAACGAATAAATTTTCATATATTGTGGTATTACAATACAAATAATATAGGCCTCCTACATGTCATAATAAACATCACACAATCATGTAGGCTATCAGATTTAAAGGCTTTTGTCTATTTCTGCAACGCGACTAAGGAAAAATCAAATAATCGACTGAAACATAATTTGTACTTAATTTTGAGCGGTAGCCTATTTCATTACTATTTTAGCCTATTTGCGTTCGCCGATTTCAATAAATTTGTGAGGATTATACACTGAGATATACTGTGCATGTTGAGATTAGGATTAGGAAGAAACTTTCTCGTCAAGTAATCTCGTCAAACTGTAGGTTTAAGTTACAAATTATATTAATTAATTTGTGGATTAACCCTAAGCACTATGGAGCAATGCTTAGAAAGCTTCAACCGCAGTCTATCTGTGCTTGGTTTGAATTCGGCAAACATAAGAATAGACCAGCCGAGAACTGGACGTGATTCGTAGAAGCCGACTAACGCAGTCACTGGCTAAGGGTATCCCTCAGACAGCATAATAATTGTCTCAACGAAAATATGGCATGCAATCTACCGTTGTATGCCATCGACCTGCCGTTAAGCAGTGCACTCAGTGGCGTCTGCCAATGGGGGAGATCGATCTCCCTGGGAAAAACTGGGGAGGTTGAGAATCATGGGATTTTGAGTGATTCTGAGGGGATTTGAATTTAAATTTAAACCCCCAATACATCTCCCAGACGCCACCGAATGCACTGAAAGAGAGAGCGAGAGAGAGAGAGAGAGCTGCTTGTGCTATCGGGTGACGACATTGACGTTAAACCCGTCTGTAGACATCTAACCATTCACCTGTGGCTGTGCCTATCTCGCCTGTGGGATGGGCTCTCATCTGAGAGGAGGCCGGTGAGATGCACACAGGGAAAGAGATCCTGTGACCCAGGACTGTTGTGCTCGTGTCCATGTTAGACACGTCCTTCAGCAGGGTGGGGATGATCTTGTATCTGCGTGCAAATAATAATAATAATAATAATAATAATAAAGGTTTTTTCGTCCGTTTCCTCATCCGGGGATGATATCAGGGACTTCAAATACAATAAAAGCTCCTACATAATTTATTTGCAAAAAGCTGTAAAGCTAAGTTTAACGTCTGTTTCCGTACCCAAGGATACTGTCAGAGACGGACCCGGCGGGGAATCGAACCCATGGCCTCCTGCTTATCAAGCTAGATATCGACTCGGCCATCTAACCGGGACATAGCGCAGCAAGAGTTTAAATTAGACCTATGCAAGTTTTCGTAGTTATTCAAGGGTGATAAAAAGAAACCTGATCCACCTATAGGCCTATTTAAAACGTCCCGTTTTAGGTTTGGAAGACTTGAGAATCTGGCCCACCCGTAAACTGCACGTGTTTGTACGAATTGACTAAAGAGATGCCGAACTGAAGCGAAGAGTGATCTGCGCCATGATTTCTGTAATATTAACCATTTGATCGCTCAAATTTCAGTTATGCAAATATATTCCCATATCAATTTTGGCCTACTACCTGCTACTCTACAAGTTATATAACAACTGATTGATTGAATTGATTGATTGATTGATTGATTGATTGATTGAACGAACCGTTTGAATGCTTTCCTGTTCTCGCCCAGGGTGATGTTATCCTCTGCTCCACGTGAGATATCCTCGTAGTTGTCCTTGGTCAGCTTCTTCTCAGCCAGCACCTCGTAGTCGTCCACACACAGCATGGCTCAAGTAGCACAGGCTTCACTCAGTGTATACTGTACTAATGATGAATTATAGTAAATAGAAGTAAATCAATGCAAATAAATAGGCATACACACTATTACACAGTCAAAGATAACAAATAATCGTTTAACTTAACTGACTTTATACTTATTTTATTTATTTTATTTTATTCATTTATCACGTCAAACATAATACAATGTCAAAAGTCTCTCAATAAAATATAAATGTGCGCGTGAAAGGAAATATAGGCCACAAGTGGCACTTACATATTCCGAGTTAAAAACAAATAAAATTATCGTGGGTTACAAGTTACAAATTAGTTAAAATTTATGGCATCATTGGCAACATTATGATACAAAGTCACGCTATAGTACTAAAAGTTCCAAAATAGATGGACTATTTTGTAATAACAGGCCTACCACCTGTCTAGTGTGTACGGCCCAATTACCAAATTTGACCATAATATAGTGGGGCTATGCATGGTGATCTCAACATCAGACAAATGACTTCGTCACTTGGGTGCTGTAATCGCTCCGAATCGGGATGAGCTTCGCGCCTACGTTCGGTAATAAATAGAGGCTACACCGTCAGGTTCTTCACTCAATGTTATTCCAGTTTATAGCCTAGTCGGTATTATACTTGTAAATGTTACGAAAGCATTTCATTTAAATAATATCTGGTGTACGATTGCTGTAGTGGGGAGGGGGAAGGGGTCTACATTTAAGACACTCTCTGGCGAAGACACGCTGGCTACTGCAACTAGCTAGCCGAATTTGGAAAGACATCCCGGATATCTGGCCAGATCAATAGCATACGCTATTATCATAATCATTATTAAGATCAAAACTCTAGCATGGTACCCTACATTCACTCTCTACTGGATGTGATTGTTAAAAGTCAAGTCTATGTATAGCCCTAAAATGTTAGATCCAATGTCAAATGTTAAACTTTGTTCTAACTTCTTTTCAGTTTAATTCTACACATGACATAGACCTGCGCACACGATCACCGAGAACTATGCAATTAAAGATTTTACTGAATAATCGTATCTTGACATTACGCAACATTTATCCCAGCCAACTTTAATTACCACTAATTAATGGTTACAGATTATAATGGGTAGAGAGATATTACAGTGAATATATTGCTAGAACACTGTTCGTATATAGCTGCTAAAATAAACGGGCGAATGATAACAAATTTTCGGTATGAACCTTAGTAACTTAAGCTTAGCTAAATATCCAAAATCTTGTATATGAATTTCCAAAATAGTGCTGATCGTTGCAATAGGGTTGCCAACGTTTGATGAAGACAATTCCGGACAGTCAACATCACGGTCGAGCCCCGAAGGAGCGAAGTGATAATTTAGTGGTTATTTCACTATTTAACTTACATGTAATAATGAAATAACCATTTAATAATCACTCATTATTATCTATCACTCTTTCATCACTTGTTGGTGATTATTAGGCCTATTCAGTTATTTCACGATCATCAAATTAAATTGAAATATTCGCGTTTTAGTCAAATTAAATCAATTAATGTAAAATGTATCATTTAATTTAAAAATTGACCCAATTGTTTAGATAAATGCAGTTTAATGCAGTCTGGGATACTAAAGTTGACCATACACAGGGTGAGTTTTTTTTTAAACCCACGTGCGAAATCTCAATAATTTTGTCAAAACTCAAGATATTTAAAAAATATTTTCAGGATAAATAGAGGAGATTTTTCCCATCTAACCTCCAAATTTGGTCGAAAAATATTAATTATTTAAAAAGTTACAGTGTTTCTACGGAAAAAGTTTAAAAAAAACATATTCGCATAGCTTATTCAATAGCCATATGATACAATATGGATCGTTGGTTGGTTTAAAAATCAAAAATTCTTTGCATATTGCTTTTACACGTGACAACTGCACATGTTTGACATACTATTTCGCTAGGTGGGGCAATTTTCTTTTCTCTGCACTTCTGATTTAGTGCTCTTAGCCTTCTAGAAATGAACACTTTGTATCTCTCAAGTATTTCGCCCCAGACGTGGTATTCCAGAGTTTTGAGCTTACGTGATTTTGGTGGTCACTAATCCTTCTCGACAAACTCCAGACTATGCTGTATGATCTATATTGTACCATATTGGTATTGAATTAGCTATGCTAATATGTTTTTTTGACTTTTTCTGTAGAAACTCTGTAACTTTTTTAATAATTAAAAATTATCGACCAAATTTGGAGCTTAGATGTGTAAAAACCTCCGCCATATATCCTGAAAATATTTTTAAAATATTTTGAGTTTTGACAAAGTTATTGAGATTTTGCCCGTGGGTATTTTTTTTAACTCACCCTGTATATGTTGCATTTTTATATTAATTAAGCAAAGTAATGATACTAATGATACTAGTAATGATACTAGTAATGATACCAGTAATGATACCAGTAATGATACCAGTAATGATACTAGTAATGATACTAGTAATGATACTAGTAATGACACTAGTAATGATACTAGTAATGATACTAGTAATGATACTAGTAATGATATTAACTTCAATTTTATTATAAATTATTTCATCAAATATCAAGAACAAACAAAAATCGCTATGTATGTATAATGTACATGTAAACAAGTAAGTGTGGAGCAAAAACAGTAACTAAAATAAAGAAATAGCCTTGTAATCCACAAGATTATTGAGACAAAGTTCCTGTTCAGATCTATACAGCATATTTATTGTTGAATGTTTCTATATCTATTGTACAACAAATTATCTAAATGTTGTAAGTTAATACTGACTTGGTGGCATAATAAAAATAAAACTCTAATCATGTAGGCCAGTGTTTCTCAAACTGGATGGGTCACCGAGGCAGCTTTAATATTTTTGTATTCACTAGCGCTTGCTGTAACAATTTTTTAGAGCATGGTATGTCGCAACATAACTTGTCTTTTAGCAGGTCACGGCACCTGGAAGTTTGAGAAACACCGATCTACGCCCTATCAGGATATATATATTATATATAACATGTGATCCAAGTTTCCTGATAGGCTAGATATTCCTTTTCTACTTTAAACATAATTATAATATTTATTACAGACCCATAGGCCTGTAATGTGCAGCATTTGCTTTTGCTAGTTCTGTTTGGGTGGGCAGGCTCGTAGTTCAAGCGTTGTTGGTGACGTTCCTGATGTCGTCGTCAGATGATGAAACGAAAAAATATATTCGCATTGATTGTTTGATTGATTGAATGTGCATATGTTTAAAAACTATATGTACTTCTATACAATCAAAGGTCATGATTATATACATTGAATTATTGATGGATTTCAGAAAGTAGGTTGGTATATATAAAATAATATGATAATTTATAAATGCATGTAACTAGCCCAATACATGTAACTAGCCCGATACAGAGCTCAAAACATATAGTCTATGCCAATATAGTTGATGAACTGCATGCCCTGATAATCTTTCCACACAAGTTCTGGAAACTTGATTGACTGGATCATGATATAAAATGATCAGCTGAGTTCATATCGACCGATCATATCTTTACAATATGTCCCTGACATCATCAAGGGGAGAAAATGTACGTGAAACAGGACTTTATTATTATTATTTTAAAAAAGCCCCATATTTTAACAAACCTGCCCATGTTGTTAGAGACCTGCAGGCCCTGTTTATCCTTCCACACAAGATCTGGAAGAGATTGACTTGATGCTATAAACTCTTCAGTGAAAGAACAGCTGAGAACTACAGATGACCCGAGGGCTCTCGTAAATGTCTCGCTCTCTGGCAGTATCTGCAGCAGCTGCTCTGCCGGCGGTAGGGCTGCCGCATCTGCAACAATCAATCAGTCAATCGATCAACCATTAAGTGTATACGGTAATCTATATAACGACACTGGTCATAGATTTAGTTAATCGCCACGTTAAAGATCCACATCATAAAATCAACTGTTTCAACATATTCCATAGATCTATTAAACGAAATGAAATCCTTCTATCTACCGAGATCAAAGCTTGTCCATCTATTGATATCGTATCATAGGGCAGAGAAAAAGACGTTAAACAAGGCCATATTTCATCTGATATTCATCATTCTCATCATTTCAACGGAATCCACAATGTCCAACTTACAAACTAAAGGCGTTTACAACCAACAACACTATCTAACAAAATACTGGAATTAAAATGACAATGTATCTCAAACCTGTATAGAAGACAACATGCCGCAAGATTAATATCCATAAATATCCTAATGATTGTCTCTGAGCCATAGTTCAACACTAATTTAGAACTGTCCTTCGCACAAATGTACAATTATGCAACCGGTTGCACCGGTAGTATGCTAACAAATTTTATTTATTTATAATCCAAGTGTTCAGTTAAATAGCCTATGTAAAATAGTAACTCTTGCCAAATTCAATTATATCCTGAAAATATATACTTTATTATTATTAACTTACAAGTATATAGAACCATAGATATTTTCATACAATTCAATATGTATCAATTGCGAGTAGGATTAGCGCAGAGACTAAGCTGACGTACTCTGGTTCAAGTGAAGGAAAGAGGCTTTAGATCGATCCCCGGGTCGGCAATAAAAATATCCCCTGCCCTCTTGGCATAGGTGCGTTAATAGATGCTTGGAGATTCACCGTCTATCTGCTCTAGCTGCTTGAATATCTTCTACCGCAATGATCTGACAAATCAGGTGTAAGCTTACACTTATTTATTCGTAAAAATTTGCGTTGCTTTCTAAACTCAGGGGATATAGAATGGCAGGCCAAGATATTAAATTAGTAAATAGCCTAATACTTCTATTAATAATTATTTCAAAAAATCCTAACACATTAAATATAGCAGTACATTTCAAGAAGCCTTCATTTTAATTTTAATTTTGATTCTATGCTAAGTTCTGACTATGAAATAGGCAAGAATAAACTGTTTTCACGTTGTCTCAGTTCGATGACAGTTCATAGTCAGTAGTGAACTAGTCTCACAAGCAATAAGTCACGGACCCGTTTCAATCAATCAATCAATCAGCAGCTTTTACATAACGCAATCTTAACTTCAGTCTCAGAAGCGTTTTTGAACAGTGCAGGATAGAGTTGCCTAACCTGCCATAACCGATGTGGCAGGACCTCTTCTAATCTGGAATTTGAGCAACCAATTGGTCAAATACACAGAAATCACGGCGAGACCACTCATCCCTTCACTGCAACATCTGCGTTAGTCGCCTCTTATGACACATGCAGTTTTCGGTTGGTCTAAATTCTCAAATTTCCCGGAACCAACATGTGACAAACAGGGTTTGACTCCCAGCCTGCTCTATCTCTGACAGTATTATCGTGGTACCAAGAGAAGAAATAAACTTAGATTGTAACTATTACAATTAAGCGAACAGAATTATAGAGATTCAAATCAGAAATTATCTACAAAAATAATCATATTTACTATTAAATCTAATTATATTTAGGCTATTTTGTTATTTATATTTTCATCTATCAATTAAATGTAGGATTTCACTTAATAAAAATTTCAAGTTAAGTTTTAATTATTACGGTAGAATTTATGGTGTGGGTAGAATTAGGGTAAGGTTGAAAAATTCTTCACCCATATTAGGTATCCCAGATAACTTAGCTTTGAACACTCCACACCTGTAAAGTGAAATTTAAATGTGGTGAATATTTAATCAGCGATTTGAAAAATACCCAATTCTGCGTGCCAATATTAGTTTAACAAGTTCTTAAAATATCAAATCTAGCAAATCTAAATTTCTTAAATATGCTGACATTTCTGTTTCTAAACTTAAAAATATGGATTTCTCAATGTTAGACGCTATGAATAAGGAGAGCCATTCATACTATTGAATCATGTTCGAACTATATACATCTAAATTGGTAAAACTTAACGAATAAAGATCCCGTCATTTACAACGTAAATAATTATACTGAATTAATTGCGACAAATAAAAAGTAAAATTAGGCACAAAACACATTTTCTAATTAAAATATTTAAATAAATAAATAAAAACAATCTCCACTCTTGTTTATCAATCATGAGTGATAATCTTTAACAGTGTTGCCAGGTCAGAAGACTTTATCGATACATTAAATAAAAAAGTAAAAAAACAACGACAAGAACAGATAGATGACAGTCGAAACATCTTTGGGTCAGGAAGCATCAGATATTTGTTTAAGACCCTTCCCACTACTAACAGTTTCCAATCAACTTCATCTTACTTTTTTTAATCTCTTACTTCATCATATGAAGCAATCTCTTACTTCATCACATAAATAATTTCTTACTTCATCGTAATCTTCTATAATTTAAAGTCGGGATCTCCGAGAAGCGTAGTCTATCGCTATAGCATCATTTCATGCAATTTTTGACCATTTTGTTGGCTCGTTTATGACTCTTTCAATATCCGAAATTACACCCAATCTGTATGGATTCCAAACAGAGTGTTCATATACTCGGTATGGCTTCGCACCAAACTTTTACAAAGAAATTTAAAAGTGTCCTTATCCAAGTTCATGAAATTTCTATTTATTATAGCCAGCATTGATTATGCTGGGGCTCATCTATAAAGACACTTGAAAAGTAATCTGATAAAATATTTGCCTTATCTTGATAATTGGTTACAGTATTGAAATTTTGTGAGGAATCTTTAATGTGTAAACCTCTAATGACTTTATTTGATTTGGTTTTACTGTTTATATTTCCAAAATACTTGTGGGTTTTCTTTTACAGATTTAGCTATGTCGTGTTGTTTATTGGCTGTCCTAGCACGTGTTTCTTTGCGCACCTGATTGCGGACTTTATTGTATTGCTTTTCTACATCTCTATCATTACGTGTTTGATACCTATTCCATAATCTACGTTTTCTTTTAATTAGTTGCCGTGTAGTTAGGAACCGTCCACAAAAGACGTCCGCAAAAAATCGACACTTTTGACCCCCCCCCCCCCGATCCGCATTCATCCGCTTTGCCTG
>JAQFZF010000544.1:0-17220 GCA_034695365.1 Enchytraeus norvegicus | reverse complement strand
TACAGTCGATATGCATGTTCCTAATATAGTTTTGAGTGTGTTTAACGTCAAGGTTCAGAAGCACAATATGCTTTTTTTAAGACGACTCAACACAATCGAGCTACAGTTTCAAAATTAATTCAAACTAACAGCAGCTTTTTCTCACATTATTCGTTATCTTAAAATTTAAGCTTAAAAGCAATTTATAGTGTCGCAAAAGAACTAATTAACCGGTGTGCCAATTACGAAATTGCACATATTCATAAGAATGAGATCCGGCGGCTGACCCCCAAGGCAAACCCCTTAAAACCCGGCAAAAATAATGTCGATACTAAAAAAGTCAGGGGCATAGCCCACTAGGGCCTCCCCACCAACCAAAACCGAAATCACTCCTGGTAAATAAAACATTAAATTTAAGAATTACAATAAGCCATGAGAGCGATTTTCGTTATAGCTAAGGTATTAAATAAGTACACATTTTTGCTATTTTTCTCTTTTAATATATAATTTAAGCGATGTGGAGATCTCCAGAAATATTTTATATAATATTACAGCCATATGCTGAAAATCTTATGCTTGTACTCATAGTTTGAACAATGCAAGGCATTTTTGCCATAAAGCGACTGCACTATCAAACATATGCCGTCGTCTCGTGTAAGCAATTTATTTTGAAACAAAAAACAGCATAATAATGCGGTATAATGAGCATAATGTTATGCTGTTCTCTCCATATTGGGAACCAAGACTTTACTAGGTGTCATGCACAAAATACAATATCTCGGTGATTATGCGTTCAATTCATTTGGCATTTTCAATATGTATTACAAATAGACCCCTGGTGATGCGTGCCAAATATAAAAGAAAACGCACTATTACTTGGGTAGGAAATCTAAAACATATAGCGGTCTCGGTAGTTATGGAACAAGGTGTATTATATTGTCATGATAGCAGGTAGGTAGGTAGGTTTGAATCTGTTTAACGTCAAGGTTCAGAAGCACAATGTGCTCTCTTCAAGACTGCTCAACACAATCGAGCACCACCGTCACAAAGATTGGGGTTAGCTTATTACAGCTCTACTCCACAAAGCGCTCTGCAGTTTATTACAGACCGCTGAGTCGGAGCAATGTGATGATATCATGAGAGCGTTCTTCCATAATATATAAAATACAACTCGCTGTCGAAAAGGTATTTAATCATCATTAAAATTAAACATTGAACCGGATATGAGATATCATCGGATATTTTTCGAATATTCTGCTCGGTAGACTATTTACCTACTCTTCTGCAACCGAATCGAATATTCCTCATTATTGAGGTAATTCCTTGAATATTTGTCGAATATTCCTCGTTAGTTCAATTGCGAACTGCATGGGCTTTGTAAGAGTCATCTAAGGCGGATACTAAAGAAAGCAACAGAAAACTACCTCAGATGCAATTATTTTCTCCTGAAGATGGATTCGTTGCTTAAAAAGGTAAAGCCAAGCCTTTGTGATGAGATAAATATGTTAATAGATGATCGAAATTGCTCATTATTGAGCGAAATGGTAGACATTGAGAAAGATTTATGTCTTAACCCTGTCATTGGCAGACGGTCAAGGGGAAATCAGAGTTGAATCTGATTTAAGAATATATTCCAGTAGACTATAAATTATATAATCGACAAGATTTACTTTTTCTTCTTTCAAGTTTGCAGATTCTGTTTTAATGGACAGATGGTAGCCAACTGATGCTGATAAGGTTTTTGGTCGTCCCTGATATCGTCAGTGTATTATAAAACGGACGTTAAATTCCACTGTCTTTCGGGTACCCTAGCTGGATTCTATCTATCCAATGCTCTGCATGTGGCAGCTCCAAGGCATAACTTCATACACACAATCAACTATCTCGCTCTTTAATGAGCACACTATCGACCAATTCAATAAGTCCGTCTCATCACAAAGTCTTTTCCACGCCTAAAATGATGCCATTGTTCAAGGAAAATATATGTTTCTGAGGTGGTTTTCCATTCCCTTCCTCAGTATCTGCGTTAGTCGGCTCTTACGAAACGCGTACAGTTATCGGTTGGACTATTCTAAAATATCCTGGATCCATAACGGGAACTAGCTGGATTAGGCTCCAGGAATACGCCACACCTCTGAGCAAAAATTTATTGTTTATTAATTTCAAATATACATGAAGGCCACATGTAATTAATTACTTGTCTATTATCTTTGCAATTATTTATTTGTGATAAGATTAAGAAGTTGATTGATTTGTTAAAACTGTTATTAATTAGGCTATTATGCCATTAAAGCTGATAAAATATTTCAAATTTATTATTTATTATAATTATTTATTTATTTATAGTAGGTCTATTCCTTTATTGGGTTAATTGATTGATTGATTTGCCCTAGTTGAGCCTATTAAATATTTTTAATCGGGTGTGTTAAGCTATCAGGTGGCTAAAGTTAACTAATGACATTTTATCTAATCAAATTCAGTACTGAATTAATTATAATTATGAACCTATATATGAATTCCTGTACTAAATTAAATTAATTAAATTTTTATGAAATTTAAAATTTAATTTAATTTAGAAACAATAATATCTACTTAGTATTCACCGGCTACTTGTAAATAATAATTATATTGTTACTGGCATTAATTACAATGAAGGCTGTTATACAGCGACTGCTGCTAAACATTAGAATCACGGCATGATAAATAATTCCATGCTAGACGAAAGAAAGAAGCTGTTGTATTGACAGCGATACCATCTCAGTCAATAAAAACGGATGATAACATTATAGAGCCCAAATGGATGGCTTAGAAATCAAAGTCTATTGATCAGTCACTCAATCAATCAATCAATCTATCGATCAATTTATGTTTTCTTGACCTGACTGTAAACGGCCCCGTGAGTTTAAAAAAAGATTCATTAAGAACGGAATGAATCATGGTCCAGCTGCTCGAGATCGACTAGATTGAAAGAGCCACGAAAGCAGTCGAAGCAGTTCACATAAATGAGCGAGATTATTTACTACTCTCCACTTCTGATTATCAATCTTTGGCTTAAGATATCGCATTAATGACAGCCAGCGCAGATATTCGAGTAACCTTCCCAACAACCTGAGATTCCTTTTTCTTGCCGGCTGATCCGGGACTTGATCCTGGGTCACTTGCTTGTGAGGCAACTGCTCTACTGATGTCGCCAGCGATATACTTTATGGAGAGATATACTTAGTGTACTACGTAATCGTGTATCTGCGCTTGCTGCATTAGTACGTACTTTACGGTACGAGAATCTTGAGTGGAATGTTCGACAGGTGACACTAGCGAGTCTGATGGATTTGTTGATCGACACTGGTCGATTTGACGGATTAACCAGTGGGACGGCAGACTACAAAATAAATACAAAAACAGCAACTAAGAAAGGAAACCATGTAGACGCGTAAGACTGACAAGTATAGAAATTCAAAGGAATAATTTAAAATAATGCGTCTTGGAATTGTTACCTGAAAAACAATTCCAAGACGAATTGGAATTGGAGAGAAGTGAGAAAGATGATAATACCGAGAAAGTAGGTATATAAGGACAAGACTAGGGAAGGGGGGGGGGGCAAGGGGGAGATAAGCCCCCTAACTTCGGTGCTAAACTCACCCCCGCCCAAATTTTTCAAACCCATAGCTTATTATCTATTGGTTGGCCTAAACCAAGCCCCACCTGTAGCCCCGCCCCCATAATATTGTAATGTCATGTTCTATGACCCTAGTCCCGGCCTCAAACTCTCTTTGACTGTAACAAATAAAATTTCTCTGAATGAAAAGGCAAGCTCATGGTATCACTG
This sequence comes from Enchytraeus norvegicus, assembly GCA_034695365.1. NCBI lineage: Eukaryota > Metazoa > Annelida > Clitellata > Enchytraeida > Enchytraeidae > Enchytraeus > Enchytraeus norvegicus. Next base: position 13,415 of record JAQFZF010000544.1, on the reverse strand, counting down.
TTGACGGATTAGGTGTCAGAAAAACTTTAGGATTGCGGATTGCTGTAAAAGTTTAAATAACTCTGCTTGAAGGTTCAAATATCTGACACAAACTTTTTCCTTACATACCGTAATTAATGTGACAATTTTTTGTCTTTTTCAGATATATATTTTTTCGAATCAAACCGCTGACGATATAGAATTGCATTCTATAAATCAAGCATCATTAAATCGATCAGTCCATCTATTAGTAACCCTATCGACTCTTCCCCTCTATCCAATGCACTGCCGAATGGCAGGTCCAATTATCACATCCTTACATAGTCAAAATTAATAATTCGCTCATGAGCACACTATCGACCAATCCAAGAAGTTAACTTCACCATATGGGTTTATAATGAACGAAATTTTTCTCGCTTGTTCGGAAGAGGCGACTAAAGCAGATACGGCAATGGAGAGAATTGGTAGCCGTGTGGTAATGATTTCTGCTTTATTGACCAATTGGTCGATCAAATTTCAGATTTTCAGAGGTCGAGGCTGCCACACTGATTATGGCCTTTTGCTATAAAGCTACTTGACTCTTCATTGTCCATTTCGCGCTACTGTGGCATTTTGCATAGAGCGGCGCTTTATAAAGGTACTTTTTATTATTATTATTTACCTATTGGCCTACCATGACTGATATTATGCCTTTGTTCAAAGTAAATTATTACTCGTGATTTTTAGGTGGTTTCCAGTTGCCTTCTCTAACAAATGCTTTTGTCGTCATAACATTCGTTATTCGAACAAATGAGCCTAATCTATTAACCAATTAAATCAACAATGAATCAAAATAATGATTAATTGAAACAATTAATCATTGAACTGACCATTATTCATTATCCAACAGAAACATTTAATTATTCATCTAAGAAACGTCCAATATCTTACAGAAAAATATCGTTCATTATTTTATCTTAAATTCTTTGTCATTTCTTTTAATCATATTTTCATTATTGTGTCATAATCTTCCTAAATGATAAACTACATTCTACTCATTTTCTTCCCTGTCATCATCATTCTACATCTTCTTCTCTGCCTCTGTCTCTTTGTCTCTCTCTCTCTCTCTCTCTCTCTCTCTCTCTCTCTCTCTATCTTTCTCTCTCTCTCTCCCCCCTTTTTCTCTCCCTTTAAAAATTTATAATTTATTTCCTTACACGTTCGCGCAACTTAACGACAAAACTTTTTTTATGCAAATAAAACAAAGAATGTGGCAGCAGAACGAACTACAATGATTTATTTGTTAGTTTTTACTTCTATACACAAACAGCAATGGGTCTACTTCGCATCATAGCTTTTGATTAGACATTTTCAAATGTTGAATTTGACTAATTAAAGACTAAACTTTGTACAGTATGCCTATTATCACACTTTCCTGAACCAATATTCTGGCCTTCAATATTAAAATAAATAAAGTTTAGAAATTTAGACATTTTCCAGGCACATTTATGACAATATTCGCATGTGCAATAAAGCGAAGTAGATGTGTCACCCCCCCCCCCCTCCCCCCCTCTACATAAATTTAATCTGGCCCCCTATTTTTAAATGATTATCATTGGGCGTGTTGGCTTTGAGAATAAATTTGAGAATAGACCAACCGAAAGCCGCACGTGTTTTCGTGAAAGCCCACTAAGGCAATTACTGAAGAAGGATAAGGAGGCCCAATTCAGAAACCAAATTTTATTCCAGAAATATTGCGTAAAACATACAGTTATATGCCGTGGACCTGCCCTTGGGCAGTGCAGAGAGAGAAAGAGAGAGAGAGAGAGAAAGAAAGAGAGAGAGATATTTGAGAATTGGACTTGGTCCCCCAAATTTTTCCATGATTATCCTTGATTCCATTATTAGACCTTGATTCGCCTACATATAGCCTATTCTAGGCTGGAACCCTAACTGATTCACACCGTTTACCCTGTTAGGTATGTAACCGTTCGAAAAGTTAAAATAATTTTATAGGCCTACAATAGGGTGGTAAAACCATGAAACGGACCCTAAATATTACAATCGTAGCGCAGAAAATATTATTAATAACACTGATGGTTAATTATTAATCCGCTATTTTTAACAAGTAAGCGATAATTTCATCTCTATTTTTACACCCACTGACAAAAGCCTCTTCCTATTCAGTTGATCCTGTTCAACTCGTTTCATTGAGACCATAAATAACGTTACATAACACAAAGCTGTTCTTCTCCTGTTTACAAATCTGAACCGGAAGTGATGCCACTACCGGAAGCTGACGTGCAAAAAGGGACACATGCTTATATCAATATTTCTCGATGTTAAGATTTATTACCCGTCTCGTCCACGACAAGGTGGTATTTACTTAGATAAATATCTTGAAAAATGCGTTGTTATTGGGTTCATCACTGGATTGGTTAGTTTTTCATATTTTGTTATTTGAGGTGTAAATTCGGAAAGAGTTTAACAGAAATAAAATCTAGTGTAGCTGAAAACGCATGGACCGGTAGGCTATAACGCATTACTGATTTAACTGCTTATTAAATTATACACTTGCAGCTGGTCGAGTTGGCTCCGGAAAACTTGAGAATGGACCAACCGAAAGCTACACGTGTTTCGCTAAGCCGTCTAACGCAGTCACTGAGGAAGGACATGGAAACCCACCCCAGAAAACAAAAAATAATCTCTAAGGAAACATGACATACAAACTATAGCGTACAGTTAGTCTATATGTTACGGACCTGCCATAGGGTTAATCCATGACACTAAGAGAGAAAGAGAGAGAGAGAGAGAGAGAGAGAGAGAGACATGTAGGCACCACCTCACTAGGTTAAGGATGAGGTGTCATATTCATTACTGACTCTAGGCAAGGAGCTAATCCCGTTCCTGGTCGATTCTAGCACGCAGGTGACAATTATCTACGCATGTATGTGTTAAATCTGCTATCATAAATACTCATTGTACTATCACGTTTGTTTAGTTTTACATTTGATGCCAATAATTAACAATTTACTATGTTTTCACAAAATAAAAACAAATAAAAACAAAACTATATAATGTGAAGACCCCTATGGCATCCCCCGGTTGATGGCACAGCTATGAGGGATGTTGGAGGGGGGTTGTGAGCTCAGAGGGGGTGAGACTGATTAATGAATTTATTGTCTAACCGTGGTTGATTCGCAGTTAATTTTATAAATCGTTTTACTCTGCCTAACCCCAACGAATTAAAAATCGTCGACCTATGTTCACCCCGCGTCATACACAAATAGTTAAACATATAACAGTGTAGCTGCTGGAGCAACTTGTAGATTATTTGGGCCTGCAGCAGGGTCGCCGGGTATTATGTAACAGAGTCCGATATTTAAACGTAAAATATAGGCCCAAACTTGTATAAGTGCTGTAGATACTCCTGTAAATGCATTATAAATTGTAATAAGATTGAGAAAAAATTATTTATGTGTTTTACTAATTACTCCGGCATTTAAATGTAAAATATATATGCCCAAACATGTACTAATGATGTACATGTAAATACTCCTATAAATTCATTATAAATTATAATAGGATTTTTTATGGCTATGTGTTTTACTAATGGCTACCATGCATTCGCCAGGCGTTAAATAGCCTACATGTATAGTCGGACACCCGTAGGCCCATTTGCCTCCTTGTAAACAAGTGGTGACGGGTTCGGTGCGTGACCGGGTCCGTCGCTCATGAGCTGATTCTTGAATATTGATCCTCATAATATATATGATAAGAGTGAGGATCAGATGTTGAAGTAAAACACAACACAACAAAAATAAAAAACAGTAAATCACAAAAAGTATACAACTATAAAGATCAATCAGAGAGAGAGAGAAAGCGAGAGAGAGAGAGAGAGAGAGAGAGAGAGATGCTAATGAGCGCAAAGGAAGAAGAGAGTGATAATATATTTGGCAGAGGATATTATTGCAGTGGGAATCAAAGCGAGATAACAAAAATTAATGGTCCGTTCTAAAATCTGTAATTGCAAGCAGTCTTGTGTCCAATCTAATGTCTTGCCACTTTGTCGTATTTCACCGCAGTAGAAAACTATCGATACGCCCTTTGATTTCAGAGGTACCGGTAACCTAGAGTTAATAAATACATGGAGATGGAAATTTGTGGGTATTAGGGCCAGTACTCTAATTATAAAAATTGAATTCCTCGCCAGAAGAAAAAATTAGCTAGCTCCACTCTCTACATTAGAGCGTTTTTTTATATTGCGCGCGAAGCGCGCCACACTTATTTATCATTTGCACTTCTTTCATTACATTTTGGCATATCTTTAATAAGCACATGTGTATTTTAATGTGCATAATGTGTCTTTTAATGTGTAAAATATGACTACTTTTCGCAGAATCGAGGGGGTTCCGATATATTGGGCCTTCTCCCTGGGTATTGGGGGGGGGGCTTTTTCTGGCCCCGTGGTACCATCTTCATTTCTCGCTATTGGGGGAGGGGGGCTCGGATGCTATTCGAGCACTGATTAGGGCCTACTATATTTTATAATCTAGGACTTGACCTACAAATTCAGGCTACAATTTCTGTTGTTTTATTATTTATTTAGAATATAATCTTATTTTTCTCGCCAGGTGGCGAGTACCAGACTCGGCTCCTGGAACACCCTAGGCGTGCCAGGAGAAGTAACTTCAAATGTACATAACCATGTTACATGGATATGTAGCTCAAAGAAGAAGCTATATATTATTATAATTACATATAGCCCAGACAAAAAGTCCGGGAGATCCGTTCTACGAGATATTAGGTGTGGTAACACTGGAAGACAAAAAGTGAAATTTTTAAAGCATTCGTGGAGTGGGATCGACTTTATCGATCGTTATAAGAGGAAGTAATAATGTATTCATGTTTTACATCATCATACTTGTTACAACAGATTGTATGTAGGTTTTACATGCAAAATGTCTATATATGGCAGTTGACTCGAATAATTGAATTACATTGCTGTGACTAAAATACTCCGTTGCTTTAATAATTATTAAGCCTTTATAATTAATTACCTATGTACAATCTATGCGACACGAGGTATGAGATATGTATTAAACATGTACAATAGATAGGCCTGGAAATCACGTGCGTATTGATAAGACTATCTCTCTCTCTCTCTTTCAGTGCACTGCCTAACGGCAGGTCCATGGCATATAACTGTAGCGTTTGTATGATACATTTTCATTGTGATAATTTTATTTTCTGAGGGATCTCCTTAACCAGTGACTGCGCTAGTCGGCTTTTACGAAACACGTGCAGCTCTCAATTATTGGTCTATTCTTATGTTTGCTGGTGTTGTGTATGGAATTAACCCCCCTGGAAAATTAACCCCCCTATTGTACGGAATTAACCCCCGGTTAATGTATTCTACAATATAATAACTCCCTACTGTATGGAAATAACCCCCAGCCTATGAAACAGATTAACCCCCCCATTATAAAATAGCCCCTATTCCTAAACCATTATTTTCTGATGCATTTGTGATTCTGACATCTCATATTACGCAAATTAATAGATACACTATTTTATCCAACATTTATGTTGCCAAAAACTGTAGCACAAAAACTGTTGCACAAAAACTGTAGCACAAAAACTGTTGCACAAAAACTGTAGCACAAAAACTGTAGCACAAAAACTGTAGCACAAAAACTGTAGCACAAAAACTGTAGCATAATGGTTAAAATATAGTAATTAATATATTTTATATTACTATATAGTAATACTTGATAGATTTTCTAAGTGGGAGTTAGAATATTCTAACTCCCCGGTTAGAATATTCTATCCCCTTCACTGTAGGTAAAACTCTTTAGCCGTATTTAATACTTAGAATAAAATTCCGCTGTACTTTCAGGATTTTGATATTTCCGTCAGGTTACATGATGTTGTTATTAGCTATTTTGATAATAGGTTTTGGATTCGTGAGTATTAACAATAGCTATACTCGCTTAGGCTAATCGTGTGTTTGAGACATTTTGCTACCACTAATTTGGAATAAAATATTGAAGTTAGTGATAATTTTGTTTTGTTTTATTGCTAATAGAAGCAGTTATTTTAGTACAAATGTGATAATTATCTAAATGTCAATTTCTCTGGCACATGACGGGTTCAAGGCAGTTCAAAAACAAAGATATAGGCTACACTACCGTCTCATTCTCTAATGAGCAGAATATCGATCAACTTGACAAATCAAATTCATCACAAAGCTTTTGCCGATGCGATGAAATCCCACGGTCTACCCGTTGCAATTCTTCAAATGATGGCGTTAGTAACCATTTGAAGAAGCCAGTGAAAGAAGCCCTGCGAAACCAGTGCAGCTTTTGGTTGGTCGTTTTGAGTGTCAGGGACCCAACACGGAATCTCATTAACGATGAAATGTTAACATTGAACCTAGCAAAACGCAAAACGGGAAATTAAATGTGAAATATCCAGTCTATATATATTTTTAATACAAAATATATTTGTACGATTTTAACCCCCAAGGGGGTTAAAATATTACGGTTGGGGGTTAGAATATATTAACCGGGGGTGACTTTATTTCAGAATATTTTAACCCCCCGGTTAGAATATTCTAACCGTGGGGTTAAATATTCTGGGGTTAGAATATTCTAACCGGGGGGGGGGGGGGTTAAAAACTGGAGGGTTAAAATATTCTGCCTCACCGGTTCTAGACCAACATTTCTCGGAGGGTTAAAGGAGGGCTGGGCCCTTGCCAGAGGTGTAGGCTGGGAAACGGCTCGGTCACGATCGGGGTAGCGTGTGTAGCGCGGTTTTTAGCAAGTGAATTCTTTAATTGACGAGTCCAGTACAATAATTATCATGTGTATGAGTACGGATTTTACTATAAAGTTATACAATAATCTAAGTTAAAGCTATTAAGTTGATACGATATTGGCATTGTTTGTAGGTTGGAGCCCCGTGCAGGCCACAATGCGCAATGGGTTGAGGATGGGCTCATACAACGCTTTCCTCAAGCGCTACATGAAGAAATCCAACATCTACATTTCTACTGGGTCCACTGCTCTCAAGGTATCTGGATGATTCATTCATTATGTTTATCCGTTATGCATAATATTATATGTCCAATTTAACATGTGTACAATTTGACATGTGTACAATTTAGCATGTGTACAATTTGACATGTGTACAATTTGACATGTGTGCAATATGACATGTGTACAATTTAACATGTTTATTTGTGTATGTGTACCAATGTGTATCTACTAAGCCTGCATTGTATATAATAAAATTATGCACTGTATTTATGTGATTGATCTACATTATACATATAGGCTACCTACTGTAACAGTATAGGACTACTTTAAAAGATTTATTTATGGGGTACATAGTAGCGTCTTCGGGCCTTCGTTTCCAATTGTTTACACTCTGATAGTTTGTACATGTTTTGCCGACTTGGTTCATGTGAAATAAATTAATTTCAATTAATTACAGCTTCAGAGAAATGTTGGAATAGATTCACTATGAAAGCTGTTCACTATGATTCACTTAGTACGTCAGCGGTAAACTATCTAGCCACTAATTTTTTCTATGTTGAATCATGGAACCCTATATAGTAATACATAGATGTATTACTATATAGGGTTCCATGGTTGAATGCTTCATATTTCGTTTTTGATGCTTCATGTTTTTACTTTGTTGATTGCTGAAGTTTTGCAAATGTTAATCTTTATAATGGATTTACAAATTCGTTTAATGCACCCGAAAAATAATTTATTTGTTAATACCAAATTAAATGGTTCCCATTCCGATTGTTTATTTCATATTCTTAACGACTCAGTTTTTACATTCTCTCACTCACTCTCTGTTTCTCTCTCTCTCTCTCTATCTCTCTCTGTCTCTCTCCGTCTCGCTCTTTCTATAGAGGCCTTTGTGACTATATTCTCTATTAATTTAAGTTCAATTTGATTGCATCTACTAATAACAGATTGATGAAATGTTGTTAGATAAACTTTGAAGGAAAGAAAGCTGTTGGTGTGACGATGTTGAGGCCTAAGCGGAAGCAGATGATTCAGACAACGGTCAAGGCTAACAAAGAAGTCATACTGTGTGCTGGGACCATAGGCACCCCTAAATTACTCATGTTGTCTGGTGTGGGACCAAAGGCTCATCTGCAGTCGCTGCAGGTGAGATTTATATTAATATTTATTATATAGTTGGTATAGGTATATATGATATTTATATATTAGCCAAGTTTACATTTAAAATTTAAAAAACCATAGAAATCCAAGGTAAAAAATAGTAAAAGTGAATAACGAAAGAATTTTAATCTCTTTTTGACTCGACTATACATTGATAATCGATTCCACATGTATTTACTCTCTATGCAGATACCAGTGGTGGCCGACCTGCCGGTTGGTGAGAACCTACAGGACCAGGTGTATGGAGACGGTATAGAGTTGTTCACTCCGTACATTGGCTACACCATCACAGCCGCCAGGGCTGAGAATCTCATCTCATCGTGGGCCTACTCCATCTTCGGCACAGGTTGCTCAGATATTCTCTTATCTCTTCTCATCATAATTTGACCTGCAAGTTCTTTTACAATTTTATTTTATTGGTTAAAGTAATACAAATGCGCATTCAGATATATAACAACAAAGAAATTGTCAGCTTACTACTGTACCAATAGAGAGTTATAGAACTCTGTAAGGTTAGCTTACATGAGCATAGACAATAGGATGGTTTGAGTGTGTTTAACGTCAAGGTTCAGAAGTACAAGGTGTTGCTCTTTAAGACGGCTCAACACAATCGAGCTACCATTTCAAAATTAATTTATGATTATTACAGGGTTATCCCACACAGCATACAACAGTTTTGTACTGTGCACCAAGTGGAGATTACGAGCAATTACGAGCATGGACAATAAATTAAGTCATGTAGTAATAGTGCAATTGAATTATTGTAACCTGTGGTTGTCCGATAATAACTGTAATATAAGATTACAAAAGTCCGGAATAAATAATAATAAAATTAAAGACCGGAACTAAAGAGGATAAAATAATTCAAGTTATAAAAGACTCCGGCAAGTTATCATTTGGTTTGGCTTCCAGCTACTAATTAACTTAATAGAACTCACAGTTTCAACGACTAGGCTTCCTAGTATAATTAAAGTTATTAATTTAAATATTTCGGAAGATTGTGTGAAACAATGGAAGTATCCAAACCATAATGTGTCACTATGATAGATAATTAGAATGAGTCGTCGACGATTTAATTTTACTTCATTAAATGGGCCGACTTTAAAGTTACAAATTATTATATGATTATTACTCTATAAAACTCTAAATTACTAGTGTAAAATAAAATATAAAATATAAAATACTCTATAAATACTGTAACATAATCATTTTCTATCAGAAGCACAATGTGCTTAATTTTATATCTGTCTCTGTCTCGCTCTCAAATACTTTTTTCAAAGTTTTATTAGTTTCACTTTTTTCGTTAATTTGATTTTGTTCTCAAACTTACAATAGCTTTAATCGTACAATATTGATATTAGGGTATTATATTATTTATATTTATATTAGGCTAACACCTGCCCTAATTGATTAAATAACTCTTTAGAGATCTAATAATCCTTAAATCTGACTAATTTTACTATCTATTATATGAGGATGATCTTAATTCTAAGTTTACTATTAATTTTGTTTCAGGAATGAAGGCGAGTCCACGGTTTCGAGAGGCAGTCGCCTACATCAAGCTGAGGAACCAGCCCGCCTCAGTCAAGCAACCCCTGGTGTCCCTCCATGTCCTCTCTAATCCCAGCGTCTTCGACGCCGATCAGCTTAACGTCAAAGATTCAGTAAGTCTTTGACATTTAAAAATATTTAATCATTAGAGTTATCAATAATAAGCTATATTCTTGATAACTGATTCTGAATGAGAGAGCAGGATTTGTATTAACTCCTATTTACTCCTCTGATGGTTTACTCCTATTGATGGTTTACTCTATTTACTCCTCTGAATTGACCAATTCGCCATAGTCTAACTTGTATTATTAAATCATAATTGTATTTAATCCTTAATTACTCAATACCATTGATCTATCTCTCTTCTATATTACTTCAAGTACCATACCCGATCCGGGCGTTGGCGGTCACAATAATGGACAATAATGGAAAATCAATATAGGGCACAATAATCAAAAATCAAAGTAATAATCTAATAATTGGCACATTCAACTGTGGATCAGTTAAGAGCTCTGTTGTGGAAATTCATTCTTTGTGCGAAAAATGTGACTTAGTTTTCTTACAGGAACATTAGTTACTTCCTAATGAAATAAGTTTCTATCTAGTATTCATCCTAATTTATTTATCCGTAGGATATTCTGCGATTGATATTGACTCTGATACACTTGTTGGCAGACCATATAGAGGCAATGGCATCCTTTATAATAAATCACTTAGTCCTGATATTACCTACATTCAACTAATAATTTCAGATTGACAGCTCTTATATTAAACACAAAATTAGGATCAACTTTAGTTTTGTGTGTTTACATGCCCACTGATTACGGTGATGGTGATTGTTTACAAGATTACATTGAAGTATGTTCTTCTGTAACTGCCTTATATTCTGACTGTGATGCTGTCCAGCTTATTGTTGGTGGTGATTTCAATTGCCAATATGGGTCGAGATTTTTCCCGGCATTCAAAAATTTTGCAGATGAAAACAATTTAAAGCTAACTGATTTAAATAATTTATATGATGTATTTACTTATAGTAATGTAGATGCAAATAGTTTCACTTGGATTGACCACCTAGTGTTAGCTCTGACTATAGACCTCTGATCATTGGTTTCAAGGACTTGCTCCAACTCTCGATTACTTCAATCAGTCATCAACCAATATTGATTCCGAAAGCTGTACCTGACTAGTCACGTGCAGATGACTTGTGTATTTCTACATATCTGTATTGTGTGATGAGCTCAGTAAAATAATTATACCTAAGTTGTGTATGAATAATGATACTGATGTTAGTATAGCTCAGTCATGCTATCGATGAGTTTTATGAAACTGTAATATATTGTATTAAATATTCTTGTAGCACTTGCATCCCAACCAAAACAATTTCATGCAAAGATTATGTGGCGCCTGGTTGGAACGAATATGTGAGTGAGCGACACGCTTTTGCGAGATCAACCATTTTGGATTGGGCGAAAGCTAGAAAATCTCATGTTGGCGTATTATTTGGTGCTATGAAGACTTCCAGAGCTCAATTTAAGCTTGCTCTTAGGTACAGTAAACAAAATGAGGGTACCTTAAGGGCTAATGCACAGGCTGAATCCTTGTCTGCGAAGATTATAGAAGCTTTTGGTAGCATATATCGATCATATACAGGGTGGACTCTAGTCCACCCTGTATATGATCGATATATGCTACTGATGCTACTTAAATGATAAATGATGCTACTTTGAAGGCTTATAACTTTAACATTTCTTATCCTATCGTCTTACACAATACACCAAATTTAAGATAATTATCATTTCTACGATTCTGGTAAATATCTAAAAGATACTGACACGCGTTATGGAGCAAATACGATTAATCACCGATGTGTCATTTTCAACGAATTTCCTTGAAACAGACAGTCTGTAACTCAACATGTCAACTAACTTAACCAGTAGGTTAATTATATCGCCTTATTATTACTGTCACCTTATTTATTCATACATATTTATACATATTTATTTATACATACGGGATATGATTAAGTCTATAGTAGATACAGGTATTGGTTGTTCAATTGATAATAAATTAACTAACGTTTTAGCGTATGCTGATGATATTTTTCTACTTGCTCCCTCACTCCCTCATGGAGGGCTCTACAAGATATGTTAACAGTTCTTAATGCCAATGCGAAGAAAATTAATATGACCTTTGTATTGATAAAACTGTTGCCATGATTTTTCCCCCTAAGAATCGACGTTGGATAGTCAGAAATGAATATCCTAAATTTAAAATTGATAAAGCTTATATTAATGACGTTTTACAATTTAAATATCTAGGTCATAATATTTCTAATAATGGTAGTGATGATGAAGACATTTAAACGTGAAATACGTAATATGTTTGTACGTACGAACATTTTGAGTGTGCAAGCTGCTTCTTTCATGTAAGGAAAATCCTGTTCAAATCATATCGCATGTAAAATTTAAAATATGTTTTTGTATTTACTAGATATACTTGTGTTCAAAATACTGGCTAAAATAAGTTTATCTTCAGCTTAAGGTTTCGAAAATTTTTTTGCGAAAAACAAAATTTATTTATTTTGGTCGTTGGGCCTCTTTTGCATACGGCCATCCAATTGATGATGTTATAGTCTTTATTTGATCAATTATTGTTGCAATTGTACTGTGGATGTGGGCCGTCGTGCCTGAGGCGAACAAATAAATAAAATAAATAAATTACGATTAATGGAACCAGGATTGAACAGGTAAAGAGTTTCAAATAGTCATGACACACAATGACCGACGATGGAAGATGTGAGACAGAAATAAAATGTAGGATTGCACAGGGAAAATAAGCTTTCAATAATAGGATAGATTTGTTAATAAAAGGCTTGGAGAAAGTGACAGGAATAAATATTGTAAGGATTTTAGTTTGGACTACACTTCTGTATGGCTTAGACGTTGACCTTAAGAAAGCAGGATATTAGGAAATATGGAAGCTTTGGAAATGTGGCTCTGGAGATGGACAGAAAAGATCAGTTATGTTGATAAAATTACAAATGAAGATGTCCTGAGACGAGTTTGAGTACAAAGACATCTTATGAATAAGTTAAGAAAAAGAAATAAGAGTTGGATAGGTGACTTAGACAGTGTCTCAGCCACTGTCTTAGATACGAAAGTTGAGGAAATGATTGTACAGAAATTGAAAACATGTGCTCAATGGGTTCTACCTCTAGACAGTCTTGACTTACGACTGCTTGTGAAGGAATATTTTGAAACACGTGGCATGAAAATAGTGAAATTCTAAGAAAATTTTGTAATGCGCTTAAATCCTGGCGTATTGGACTTTTAGTATGCTGCAATTAGAAAGTTAGAATTTGTTATATTTTTAAACACTTCAAAAGTCCCTATTCACTCCTACACACCGCACTAATAGAGACAGTAATGATTTTTATATAGCTGTCCCTATTTCCCCCAAGGGCCCAAGACTGGGGTCAATAGGGACAGCCACAATTTAATGAAAAAATACCAAAATAGGGCCATAGTAGTGAAAAAAGATCTCTACTTGTGCTTCATTGACTTTAACAAAGCATTTGATAGAGTTCGAAACAGCAGAGTACTCAATATGCTGCAAGATTTGGACTTAGATGGAAAAGATATACGGCTTGTTAGAAACTTGTATTGGGATCAATCTGCTGCAATAAGACATCAAAACGAACTT
>JAQFZF010000543.1:0-17223 GCA_034695365.1 Enchytraeus norvegicus | reverse complement strand
CTCCTTAATACATGTCCTATCCTAATCCAACTCTTCTTTCTGTTGCTTAACATATTCATCAGATATCTTTATTCTCCAACTCTTCCAAGGACTTTTCATTTGTTATTGCATCACCTCAGCTGATATCTTCTATGTTCTCCAGAGTCACATATCTAGAGCATCCAATTTCTCAATATCCTCCTTCCTTAAGGTCCATATTTCAGAGCCAAACAGCAGTATAGTCCGTACTAAAGTCATGACAATTCATATCCGTTTATACAGTTTTTAAAATTAAATACGATTATAAGCAAGTGTCCATTAAAAATGTTTATCTATATCTATGATATTTCGATCCAGTATGGCAGGTCCAAGGCAACAATTCTTACACAAAGTCTGCTTTGTCACTATAATTTAAAATTGAAATTCGCAGGTCAGTCGATAGATGTTCTTTTTCATTCGTCCTCCCGTATTTGGAATTCTTTCCTCTTGATCCACGGATAGATGAAAAATACTGCTCTGACTGTCTTTTGATTTTCGGGCAGGCATATTTTAAGATCTCATTTTCTCTTCAGCTCATGTAGACCTGCCGACCATTATAGGACATATAGGTAGCACACCCAGAATGATTGGCAGAGATGTTGGAACGTCTCTTGATGATTAAACGAATATCAACTGTATTGAATTATATTAGTATTTAAAATACAATGCAATACACACCTCTTTTGTTTATTATGAATATAATATATTATGTCTGTTTTGTGTGCTTCCATTAGAACTATTATATACTGAATTTGCATCGAGATAAACAAATAGAAGTAGCAAAGAATAAAAAATGGCTTATTATTTTTAAACCAACTTATTTAATCGTTTTATTTGCCCTCTTGCAGGTCAGAACGCTGTCGGGGAGGACGGCCACGTTGTCGTCATGCAAGAAGGAACCGGGAAGGAGAGTGGACGCAGCAGTGCTTCTATATCAGCCCAACAACAACAACAGTTGTTTGATGCGGCTAGCCTGCAGTTGGTTCTGCAGCAGCAGCTTAATGCGGCGGCGGCAGCCGGCGGCGAACAAGCCCTCGTTGCTCAGATGAACGCAGCCGCTGCATCCACGGCAAATGATCAGCAACAGCTGAGGCAACAGATGCAACAACAACAACAACGTCTCCAGCAACAACAACAGCAACAACAACAGGATGCGTCAAAACCGTCGCCACCTAAACCGCCGAAGAAACCGCTAACGCCGTACATGATGTTCAGCAAAACGGTAATTACTTTTAACATATATAGGGTGCGCCAAAATGAGAATCCCCTACGAATTCTGTTAATAATTTCGACATCTGGGGTCTGCTTGTAATATAAATTTCTATGATAATTCAGAGTCCAATTTAACACGTGTATTCGACGTGCCAAATTTCACAGAAATATTTGGTCTAGAAGCCGAGTTGTACACTTTTTTGCGCATCAAGTTCAACCCTACTTTTCAGATTCGATATGCTGTGTATTAAATTCTCGTACAGAAAACTATAGTGTCAAAATGTGATGTGCAAGAAAGTGTATAACTCGGCTGCCAGACCTAATATTTAAATGAAATTTGATACGTAGGTATTAAATTGGACCATGAATGATCCTAGAAATTTATATTACAAACAGACTCCAGATGACGAAAATATTATAAAAATTAGTAAAAAAGCTCAATTTCATAGGTTGATGTGTAAAATAACTCGCTGCTAGAGCAAATGAAATTTGGCATGAAGGTGTGAATTGGACGTTCAGTGATTCTACTAATTTATATTACGTACAGTATCCGGATGGCGAAATTATGAGCAAAATTCGTACGGGTTCTTTAATTGGCGCACCCTGTACATGAATATATCTGTCATTATTGTTTTATATAGCCTATAGTAGTTGATGTTGAGTCAGGCAAACGTAAGTATAGACCAATCAAAAGCTGCACGTGTTTTGTAGAAGCCGACTAATGCAGTCACTGGTTAAAGAGACCCCTCAGAAAACAAATTGTCTCCAAGAAAATATGGCATATAAACTCTACAGTAATATGCCATGGACCTGCCATTAGGCAACACACAGAGAGAGAGAGAGAGAGAGAGAGAAGAGAGAGAGAGAGGGAGAGAGAGTGTAGTTGATGGTCATAGCTCGCCATTGCGAAGCTGCACTGCAGAGTCAGATGTGGTGCAGCAGCCATGTTGCATATACTTTAACACCTGTTTTTTATACTCTATCTACATATAATTAGTGTACATGGCTTATCATCTGACTGATTCGTTTTCTTGTATAAATTGGATTTGACAGTTAATCAGAAACAGTGATTGATTTTAAGATGATTTCTTGTATGTATGATTATTTGTACTATTAATTGTCTTTGTCATCTCATAGATATGGCCTCAGGTTAAAGCGGCTAACACTCACCTGTCGTCGGTCACAGAGATCGGCGCAATCATCGGCAGCCTGTGGCGCGAGCTGCGTCCTGACGAGAAGCTGCACTACAACGAACAGTTCTCTCGAGATAAGGTATTTTCACAGTGTGAAGTATTATTTTAACAGATTCTTATTTTTCTTCTTTTTCTATCCGTATATTTTTACACGTTGCATACGCACATGCTAGTTTTGAGATAGTACATGCTCGTGTTGGCACTTGCAAATTTTAGAAGAGACCAACCGAGCGATGTGCGTGTGTGACGTGTTGTAGTCAAGCTGACAGATGCAATCACTGAGGAAGGATAAGGAGACCCACCTTGGAAAGAAATTATCTCAGAAATAAATCATTACATACAAAATATGCGGTTATATGCCATGGACCTGCCATTAAGCAGTGCACAGGGAGAGAGAGAGAGAAATTATGCTCAGTGTTTAGTAATTCACTTGTGATAGTATATGTTCAATTTTAGCAATTCTCTCGAGATAAGGGATGCCCATTTGCTAACTAATTCAGTCAATAAAAAATTGTTTAGGGTTTTAATATTAAACCATTTTCCTTCGAGACAAAGTATATGTAATATTTAGAAATTCTTGAGTATTTAGAGATGCCTGGGGATGACGTACTCTACATTTAAAGCATCTACTATTACACACTATTGTATTATTGCTTTAGGTCCGATACGACGAAGAGTTGCGAGCCTACCTAAAGACCAATGGTCTCCACCCCTCTGACCTCATCAAGGCTCGCAGCAAGAAGGTTAGCCGGCCGGTTGACAACCGTCAAGCCTCTGTATCTCACCATCAAGCTGCTGCCTCCCATCAACCAGCGGTTAGAACCCCTGCAGCAGCTACCAGCAACCAGCAACTGTACCAGGCTGAAGCCCAGCAGCGGGTGACAGCAGCCGAAGCTGCCGCAGCTGAGGCTAGCTTGCCCAACTTCTCGCAGGCCTGGGCAGGGCAGCCGGTGCAGCAGCTGCTGGCCCAAATGGGCCTGGCCGGGCAGGTCTATGCTAATAGCGATGGGACGATCAGTGTCGATAATGCTAATCTTGCGAGTCTGCTGGCACTGCAGCCTCAGCTCCTGCAGCAGGCTCAAATCTATACGTAAGAATTCTTTCTCTTATTTGTTAACTTTTTTTGTAAAAGCCCTGGGTGATAACCAACCCTGGCATAAAAAAAGGTGAAAAAATGTTTTATATATATATGTATCCAGAGGGGTGTATAAGCCCCTTGGGTTAAAATTAGCTGTGAAACAGATAGAGGCTGGAGCTGAAGGTGTCCATTACGCAGACAGAATTGTATCTAGAGCTGTAAGCAGATGGAATGTCTGTTCCTCACAAAGCATTATACCCGTTTGGATCCTGTATGCGGTAAAGGTAAATAACTTTAAACCTCGTCATGCTATTTTTAAATTTTTTTTGATGAAGAACAAATGTGAGTGCAGTATTTCTACAAATCACAACACTAAAGCCGAATTTTAACGTCAGTTTCACTGCCAGGCGGCTACATCAGTGACGAGCGAGCCATTTCTTCAACAGTGCACCTATGGAACCCAGTGCCGATATCAATGAGCTATTGGCCCGGTCATGAATTGTACATTCACTAGCAAACAGTTTTATTTCTCTGTATGAAATTTCTATATACTGTATAAATATCATTTAAATTAAATTTTCATATTGTAGAGAGCAGCAGGGCCAGGCTGCTAAGCAGACGACCAATAAGGAGTCTTGGCAGCAATCCTCCGCCCACGCTAACGGGGCCACTAACGGCCCGTCTAACTCTGACGACGCTGGGGCCTCTCAGTACAGCGAGTACTACACTGTGAATGCACAGGGCCAGCTGGTTAAGCACGTTAGCCCCGCGCTGGGCAACGCGGCTGAGTACGCCCTACGGATATCTCAACTCGAGAATGAACTGATACGCACTCAGAGTGCCTTGGTCGATAAGACTCAAGAGAACGAGCGATTAAGGCAAGAACTGAACGAGGCTTTTCGTCTCGTCACTGAGTATAGGCAGCAACACGAGCAGAGCATCGCATTGGCAACGAGCAACGAGCGCTTGACAACCGTTGCCTCGACGACGTCTGGTTCTGTGTCGACAGCCAACGCGACAACTTGTGGTTAGAGGAGACTGAGTGACTGATGGTTATTATTTGTACGATACTGAAAGAGATATAAGTGATCTAATAGAATCAGACGTGGGCTTAATTCCTATTAGGTTATTTATTTAGGTTATACCTATCAGACCTATGACATTTTGAATTAAGAAAATAGGTTTTCAAACATTTTGAATTAAGACCTATGACATTTTGAATTAAGAAAATAGGTTTTCAAACCTATTTTCTTAATTCAAAATGTCATAGGTCTGATTTATGAACTGCCAGAGGTAGGAATGATAGAGGTAGTCGAGTCATTGGCAATACATGTTTAGACAAAAAGAAGGCTTTTATAGAACTTGAGTATCTAATTAAAAGATATCTTTATTTGAAAGACCTAACTTTCAGGGGATTATCTGACAATTTAATATCTTTATATCAATCAATAAGTGTGTCTATAATGTGCCACTTCGTGCGACAAACCACGGTGCTGTCTAATAAGTCACAGTGAGCAATAACAGAAAGAAATCTGCCAAAGGTTGCGACAGCCACAAGCGGTATTGTAATCTGGATCTTGTCTGCTTCTATTTAGACCTTGATGATATCTAGTGCGTGTATTAAGAGACGATAATCTATTAGATGGCGAGAGAGATGTGTATTGTGTACATTTAACATGTTCGCAAATGTGTGCAGGAACTGATGATATACAATGTGAAACGTAGAATATTGAATGTATATCCTTTATAATTTTGACTTCAGCTGTGTAGTGATTCTTATATGTTGACATTTAAATACTTGAGAGGATTCTAGTTTTGCTGTACTTTGTAAGGACAATGTGTGAATATGGCCTTTCATGTACACATATAATAGATTTAATGTTCTTCTCACCATCTGGTGGAAAAGCCGAGATTTCAAAAGCAGATTTAGAAAATCATCCAGAGCATGTCGTGATAAATATACGTTATGCACTGTTGCTGCTCTTAAAAGTCAAACAGCTTGCTGAAGACTGAATTCGCTGACCATCATAACTGAATACTGAACTTGGAGCTAGATAGAATATTCTTAGAATGAGAATATTCTTAATAAGTATGATGGATGTACTGTTATTTAAATTTATTCTATATTAAAGTATACTAGAGTTGGAAGTCCTCATAAAAATGATTAAACGACCGTTCATCATCCAAGGATGATGTCAGGGACGCCAGTAGATAAGTTGTAATGATATTGTGTTCTAATGAATCAGTATGTTATTGTGAATGTTCTTGTGTGTCTTAAAGTCCGCTTGATATCATTTGTGTGCATAGTAATGCTATGTTTAACGACTGTTTCCATATCACAAGAAAACTGTCAGATCCAGCAGGGACTCTCCATGTTGTTGTTGTTTCTCGCCCAGGCTGCGGTAGTGCTGCCGACCTCCTCCATCCTCATTACTGGGAGGGGTCATCCAGGGCCCGCCGGAAAATTTCCAGCAGCTCCACGAATATTTGAGTATTGGTCTGGTGATTTTCACTGTAGGTGGCTACCAGTGTTTCTCAGTGTCTTCTTTGTTATCACCAAGGATGCTGCCAATTAGGCTATCCATTATTAGGCTATGGTGTGCGTATATATGTGGGTGAAGTATGTGTACATAAATTGATTTGTATGTGTATTGTGTGCTAGTATTTTTTTATGTAAAAATATATTATTTGCATGTGCGAATCAGTGTTCTAGGATGTTTAAAAATTATCACAACAAAATGTGTATTTACATTAATGCATGTAGATATAAGTATTTTAAAGGTGTTTTTTGTGCGTCATATGAACGAATGTTTGTATGAAAACTGTCATATGGTAACCCCTATTTAAAGAATTAAATTCTTCTTTCAACAATACTTATAATAACTTACATAGACGTGTGATCAGTCAGTAATGGCATTGTTACATTATCTATGTTGGGTCCGGGAAACTATATATACATGAATAATTGGTCGCTCAAATTTCAGAAATGCAGAAATATTGTCACATCGTTAGTGGCCTATGGCTGGTAAGGCAACTTTCTCTTCACTGTTCCAAAGGCCTCTGGGATACATGGTATCTATAAAATGACCTTTTTAATTGTATTCTTTTGTACTGTATATCAAGTGGGTGAAGCTAAGAACTTCAACATGCCTGTGTTGCAGTAGCTTTATCACTGAGTTATTGTGTCTTGGGGATTCTATTATGACTGTTGTGATGTTATTGCTGTATTTTTATTGTTAATAGTCTATAGCTTCAGGAGGATCCCATTGAATTATGTAACTACACATAAGGCGTCTATTCAAATGGATGTAGCTCAGTAGAATCTAATTGTAATTTCTGGCATGTTGAATGTTTTGCTTGATCTTTCTTTTGCTGAATTGGTTATCGTTATAATTTCTGAAGTAGTCGATAAAGTGTGATTTTGGGCCTAGTGACTGTGAAAAGTGTGAAATAAAGTATACTTTGAGATCATTTCAATTATTGCGATTCACATTGTATCCAGTGAATTGTGTAACCATTAAAACATAAAACACTCATTATAGATAAAGCTAAAGCCACAGTTAACGTCAGTTTCGCGGCTGGGAGGCTACATCAATGACGGGTGAGCCCTAAAATTAGAATCAAGAATGCATGGTACCTAATACACATGCTGAACCAGTTGTGCCAATAGCGAGATATTGGTTATTTGCAGTCGTCTTAGTGCAATTATCACCTGTGTGCTGAAAGTGCTTTGATATGGGCTCAGCTCAGAAACCTAGGGGTCAATTCTGATCTATGGTTCACCTTTAGTGACAAATACTAGATACTCTAGGCCCTAATTTGATTAAACGTGATTTCCTAATTCTTGGATTTGGTTACATTTCATGAGTCACAGCCTAAAAGATTAAGTTACACATCCAAGGGGCACCATCTGCGATGGGCTGAGTCGAGTCTGTAAATCATATACCTATAGAATGCGTCAAAAAGCATGCAAATACTTTTATCAGTTAACTTACTCACTTTATCAATCACCACACCTTTTTTTTAAAAGATATGATACTACTTTTTTAAGGTTTGCATGTGGATCTAAATGAAGACTCTTGTCAGTGTTCACTATTTTTATATTCAATTTAATGAATATGTGAATCATGGTTTAGATATCAATTAATGTATATAATATATATTATATAATATATATTATAAAGATAAGTGTATTATATATATTAATATGTATTATATAATTTTACTTGAGTTGGATAGGACATGTTTTAATGGGGAAGGTTTTATTGAGAGGGGTAATAAAGGGATAAATGGAAGGAAAGAGAGTCTGAGGAAGACCAAGACTAGGAATGTGTGATGGAATAATACTGGGATCATATTATGCAGATATGAAAAGAAGAACAGAAGATAGAAGGATGGACAAGGTATATGCCATGGACCTGCCATTGGATAGTACAATGAGAGAGATATTATAGGCCTTATAGTTATATAACAGCATGCATATAATAACGTTATTAATTATTTTCAAATGTTCAGTTTTTCACTTTTTGCAGCGATGCAAATATATTTATCTGATTTCTCTGTATCATGATTTGTATGTGAGACTATTATTATTTTATATAAACATGCGTTTATTTATAGTTGCACTATTTACCTGTCTGCCAGGATTGAGACTATTTAATACACAAAACTAGGCCTACTTGATGCAATCAATCAATCAACCGATACGAATTTAACATCTGTTTAATCATCTCACAACGACAACAGATACTCAACTCACTCGAGCTACTGTCACGAGATTGGTTCAAAGCTCATCACAGCTTTGATCCCACTGAGCACCCTGCAGATTAGTAGAGAACATGTGGAGGAATCAAATAATATAACGTTATGTATGGTATATATACTATATGTAATACTATAATAAATAAAATTATAATTTTATATAATTGGTTAGCATTTACGAAGTTATTGAATTTAAGGATGGTGGGATATTAAATTTGCGGAAAGTTAGTAAACTTGCAAATAATAATAAACTTTAAGCAAATAATAATGCTTAAAATTAATCAATCAATCAATCGTTGCAAATTTAACGTTCGTTTCATCATTTGACTACGACATCAGGGATTAATGCCCTGAGGGGCTACAAGGCACCGAGGCCATGACCTGGTCGGCGTCGCTGATGCCGTAGCACTGCCCGGGCTTGAGGTGTAGGGTTGAGGGGCATGGATTCGGTTCAGGGACGAGCAGGAAACAATTTTGTGGAAATATTCAATTACGATTTATTTAGCATCTTAAAGCTAAATTAAGTTAGTATTTCGGTACAGGTTTAGACATTAGCAATTATTTTATTGAAGTGACTTATTTTCAGTGTTTGTGTAATAATGTGCAGTATTATGTACCTGTGCATTCCATAGTTTATTTTAGTTGTAGAAATAATATGGTAGTATTTGCTTAATTTTATTGTCTATCTATCTATCCAGTGCGCTGCCACGTGGCAGATCCAAGGCAAAAATTCATGCACACAATCAAATATCTCGCCCTTTAATAAGCACACCATCGACCTAATAAGTCCGTCTCATCAAAAAGACTTTGCCTTTTCCACACCTAAAATGATGGCTTTGTTCAAAGAAAATATAGGTTTCTGAGGTGGTTTTCCAGTGCCTTCCTCAGTATCTACGTTAGTCGGCTCTTACAAAACACGTGCAGTTATCGGTTGGACTATTCTCAGATATCTCGGACCCAACACGGGAAAATTTTATTGTACTGAGTCGAATTAAAAAACAAATACGATAGATTGTGAAAACAGTAGATTTTTGTAGTACGAGTATTCTGATGGGAATGTCTTCAGTTTTTCTTCACCATGCTATTGTTTGACAGGTAATGTAATAATAGCGTTGTTGGTAGGTTACCAATAACTATATCGATTGACCGTTTATGAATTTAACATTTTAAATCATTAGTGCAATTTATTAATAATTGTATTTTGATCTCGGCATTGAAATATATGCTTATCAACAGAAGTATATTATAATTTCTCTTGTATTATTAGTTTATATTCATAAATATTTCAAAAATTTTGGTCAATAGAAACAATTTCGTTTAGACCGAAAAAATATAGGCTATATTATTATATTTTAAGATTGATTAAAATAATTATAAGATTGATCTATTAGTTTTTAATGTCATAATTTATGCCATATTGGACTTAATGTTCTTGTTAGTTAATATAATTCTAATGGCGCATTAATGTGTAATAATGTATGCCATTCATCAATGATTTAATATCTTGTTAGTTTCATATATTATAGCAGTCTATTGCTAGTTTGACTGTATGATATATTTCTATTAGCTTCACCTGAAATCTGAATGTTGATTGATGATAATCTCTATTTATAACTTAAATTATACTTGTATATTGTCCACATTCAGCTTACAATACAATATGAGTTTAACGTCTGTTTCATCATCTGACGACGATATCTGGGTGTCAATTTGCATGCATACGTATTTGTTTGATTTTCGCAATTGCGCATATGGTATTATGTATGCATATTATGAATGTTATTGTGTGGTTTCATGATTATGTATGCATAAAAAGTAGTCTACATATAATATTGATGGACAATTATGCGTCTAGATCTCCAGCATATACATGTAAGTTAGGGTGTACATTTAATGAACGAGCGAAATAATTATTTAGAATTTATTTAACATTAAGCACATGTTATTGTTAAATGATCCATAATCAAAAATTTCAGTTAACTGTTTATATCAGCCTGTGCCATAGTTATTGTTTAAATAACTATGTGTTTCTACTTCATGAAGAGCCCAAGAATTTGGAATTCACTGCCACTCAGTCTTCGATTCTGTCCCTCTATTGACTCCTACTGAATCAACTTGAGACACATTATTTTCCTTCTTAGATATAATTTTTTTAAACATCGTTACTTTCATGAATAATGGATTTGCACTGTGTTTGATCAATTTCTTTTTCTGCATTTGTGTTTTATGATGACGTCCCTGGCATCATCCTTGGATGAGGACACTGATGCTGAATCTTTATTATTATTTATTGGCTGCGTTTAAGTGGATCAGCAAGTTAGGTCTGTGCTGTGTGAGACTTTTCTGATAGCGTCGTCAGACGATGAAATGAATTTTAAACCATCATCATATTATACTGTATGCATGGATGTGTCATGTATACACTTGTTGTTTAAGCCTAGATACAAGTAGGCCTATATAAGTTTTATTGTTATTGTTTTTTACTGTAAGCTTATTTGTGTCGTAAATGATAAGGCAAACACTGATAATATTGGTGTTCGTAAACGTTCGGTTATGGTTTCAGAGCCGAACTTGTACAGAAGTCCTAATGACTTTGTAATTACGTGGTTTACCAGACTCTAATTTAACGTTATTAGTATGTATGTAAATAAAATGTAGGGTTCTATGCCTATCTTGTCGTTGTTCGTATTCGATCAATGAGTAAATAAAAGTCCGGGTTTTTAGATGTTCAGTTCCAATCTCATGCCTCACCGGTCACTGATGTAGCATTCGGGCTAGGAAACTGAAATGGTCGTGTTTAATTTTTTTTAAAGTAAGACGGGGTATTGGTGAAATGGTTAAAGTATTTGCTTCAGAATCTAGTGGTGGAGAGTGGCGTGGAATCGAATCCCACCAAGGTAATTCAACAAAATAACCACGGCATCCTTAAGCACGGGTGTGTATCGGTGCCAAAATAGAACAGACAAAATAGGTTGACTTCTCAGGTATTGAACCTAGTTAGATTTATAGATTTTTTCTATATAATTACACGAATTGTAAGAAGTTTAATTTGATTTTCTGAATTGTTCTTTCACGCGTTGATCTTTCGGCAAAAGTTTCAAGCTTGGCGTTTCACCGGATTCTGCCGTATTTTGTCCACTCTGCAAAATCCCACACCTCTCTTTACCTGCCAGCTTCGTTACATGAGTAAAACAGCACGGTTGCGATATGGCGGTTTTGTCTATTACCTGTTTCTTCAATTTCTTTGTATCCGATGGTTTCGACTTCTTTCTACTTTCACGCGAGGAATTTGAACAAGATCGCTCGCATTCGATCACTAATCTATGAAAGTTTTTGTGAAATTCTATCGCATCGTTTTCGTCATCGAATAGGATGCCTGCTAAACGATTTCTGTCTGATGAAATAGTCATTGTATGGAAATTGACTGCACGTGGTGTATACTGACTGTGCTGGTCAATAGTATCGCGCCATAGGGTAAAACCCGTGCCTTTCTCTGCTAATATAACATGTAATCGTCGTTTTCTACGCCCTTCACCCGAATCTAGAACCAGTAATGGAATGCCTTTCTTGAAATAAGTCCAGTCGGTTCTGCCAGGAAGGCGTCCCATATCGTTGGAAGTTTGACTCCCGTTTCCTCGCCGGGAGATAGGCACCGGAGAGGGGAGGGATCGAAGGGATTTGGAGGTGCCTACGTGCATGGAGGCGATACAGGGACAAACGCTGATGGTGGTCTTGTGAGAGCTGTAGAATAGCTCGACTTGAACTAGTTCATGGCGTGTGACGTCACATTTCTCCGGTATGACGTCATCTGATGATGTCGTCTGGCGCTGTTAGAAATCACAGATATTATAACAAATAAATGTAACAAATAAAGAAATAATGATGACTTTTTAATAATAAGAATGATTAGGAATATATGTGGAGATAGAATTTGGTATCATTTCTAGCTACGTCAGGCGGCTCTTAGGAAACAAGCGCAGCTCAGTTGATTTATTCTCAAGTTCCCTGGACCCACCACGGGATAATGCTTGCCGACAAGTAAATACCGTGAAACTGGTAAACAACTTCTGACACAATAAACTAGAAGAAACTGTCCTTGGATGTGTAAACAGCTGCTACCTGCCAATCATTAGCGAGTCTTTGTTCTTGCAAAAGTGATCCATATGTATAAATTTTGTGTCATACTTCGTGGATTAGGCGCACATTCCTCTATACAGGGTTTATGTGTTGGATCCGAGAGATTTGAGAATAGACCGAAGAGAGCTGGACGTGTTCGTAAGATCCGACAAATGGAGTCCCTGAGAAATGCAATCACTTCAGAATACATTATTGCCGTTGAAAAGAGGTATTATTTAGGTGTCGAAAAGGCAAGACCTTGACGGAATCAACTTACTGAGATGATCGATGATGTGTTCATTGATGAGCGAGAGAGAAGATTGTATTTTAATTGTTGCCTTGGACCTGCCATCTGACAAAGCACTGGATAGATAGAACAGGGTAAGATTGATAGAGCAACAATTTTTAGGTTCAACCCAGTGCACATAATTTGTAAGCACACGTTCCAACGTTCTAAGTGCAGACTCGTTATAATTTCTGGAAGGTTGTCATAAAGCATTAATGGCACAGTTAAGAATAAATTATTCATGTCAGTGTTTTATCGCCTACCCGAATGATAGCTTGGAGCTTACAAATGAGATTCCAGCTTAAACATGTTGAACGGGCAAAGCCTATAGCTTACACTGGGGCTGTTTTTGAAAGGGCTAATATAGTATGGTCTAATAATTAAGTAGTATGACCTAATAATTAACATTCAAATCAGAGGGGACGACTCCCGTGCCCAGTGGCTTAGCCAGGATATATTCTTGGAAGGATCCCTTTCGTCTTGGGGAGAGATTTTACAAATTTCTTACAGAATTTCCATGAACTATGAAGGGCATAAAATCCATTAAATATTTTTTCGAACCATCTTGGGGCACGTCACACTGCCCCCCCCCCCCACCTACGCACTGCCCGGCACACTCCTGGAAACCCAGCGGAGCTTTAATCAAAGGACCGATGGTAATTATTCTCTCTCTTGTCATCACTTTTCTGAAGAATGGACACAGTCAACCACTCACTACAAACGTTGCAAACATTTTAGCATCTTCAAGATTTCATCATCATATAATTATTATTTATTATCGTACTCATAATTGTCTTATGTTTTCACATCATTAGGCCTCTTGTCAACTGTTGACTGAAATTGACTGTTGACTGAAATTGTTGATCAACTGTTGACTGAAATTACATCTGGCTTTTACAACTTTTCTGCACCTACGTGTCTCGGTTTGATTAGGTAGTCGGTAACACGCTTACTCGGTAAGCATATCACAGGTTCGAGCCCAGCTGGGTCCATCTCTGACAGTATCCTTCGATACGGAAACAGACTTTAAACTTATCTCTACAGCTTGACTTTAAATTATAATTTATTAGTAAATTTTGTAATTATTTTTTGCCAGATTACCATAACTGGAGATGGAGGCCCCATAATTCTATCCACGTCAGTCTCAGAGCGATGAACTGCCAGTGTTTGAATGCTGGGCGATGTGGGAAGCAGGCTGATCCGTGGCGTGCTCGATGACCGAGGGGCCAGCAGGAGAGAGGACTGGTCGAGGCCGGGGCCATGCCGCCCCTGACCCTCCCTCCCTGATCGAACCCCCGAATTATCAACCATATTTACTGATCGCAATCCAGACCTCGGGTTCTGATTTGCTGTGCTAGTGCCACCTGAATATTTTAATTCCACCATAGACCTACTCTGATTGGTCTGAACTCCTGGGATATTACCACCTGAATATTTAAGCGGAAAGTTAATTGCAGTAATTGGTTGATTTGTTGAAAAGGCTGATGGAGATTTTTGGACTTCTGTGATTTGATGATTAACGGTAAGTTCAGCTGGGGATTGTGGTTTCTGAACTTTGATCTTTCCCAATGAATCGTATTTTTCTTTTATGAACCTCAGAGCATCTCTCTCTGTTTGATTGTAACCATCGAGCTTTGGAGAAGCACTCGAAGCTCCAACCACTATGTCTTTGGGATTACAATATCCGCTGATAGAGTTAGAATAAAACTTATCATTATGACGCATCGAGTCTAAAGCTTTAGTAGAGTCGTAATCATCCGTACGTCTAGTCTCTGGCATGTTGTATCCAACTGCCGCTTTAGTGTTTATATAGGAAATAGGCCTATCTGCTGATAAGTCTAATCCAGATGAAGGCCTGGAGTTGACGTATGAATTATCTGTTGATCTGATCATATCTGCTTTAGAGCTTAAATATGAGTTATCTGTAGGCCTAATAATAATATTATCTGACCTAGAGCTGACATATGAATTATCTGTAGATCTAATCACATCTGACCTAGAGTTGAAGTATGAGTTATCTATTGGCCGAATCATTTCCGACATAGTCCTGGAGTTAAAATAAGAATTTGAATCGTCCATGGCTTTGATCTTTAAGGACTCAAGGGGAAGCAGGGATGGAAGCTGTTTGGCGCTGTGCTGGGAGGCTATGGGACGCTCGAGGGTGTTGTCCCTGGAGCTGGCCGGGGTGGACGCGCCATCAGAGGAGAAACTGAGAGAATCGACTTCCTCTGCGATACGAGATAGTCGCCAACTGTCAAATGTTTGGTGCTGCTTGGACATGGTGACGAAAATCAAATCTACTCGGAAGAAGTTGTTGATAAGTCAAAACTTAACCTTAGCAATGAGAAATTTCCTGATCTAATAAAACCTTTCAATTAATTATCTATGAACTACATGTACATTCCTTTCAGAGGAAGATAAATCCATAAATAATTAAGTGTTATATTATGTATCCGGAACAGAGAGAAGTTACCTATCCAAGCTATCCTTTATTTAAATATAAACTAAATATTTTCTCAACAATAGGGTATTTGTGGTTGCTGATATTTAATAAATTCAGTAAATATTAGATATAATATCCATTAAAGAAACAAATCAAATCAAATCAGGCCTAGCAGAAAAATACTAGCTCTCAATAAAGATTAATTCTGTTCCTCATCTGTAGATGACTTGGAGCACGTTTTTACCATAATACCAAATTATGTCGATTTGGGTACAGGCAATTTGAGTGGCATTTCGAATAGAGTGGCGCAAAATACATGGACATATTGATTGATTGATTTTCTTAATTTTTTTAACCACATGACTGTTTACGACCAGGATAAGAAATAGACTGATTGATTGATTTATTGATATGCAACTAACATGCCATGTTGACCATACGTGCACAAATATCAAATATCACTATGAGAACAAATGGACAGCCGAAGAAATTAAACAAAATAAAAGTGCTACGTTCTAATTTTTTATTTTTTTTTAGACACCAAAAAAGGTTAGACAACCCTGTCAGAATCACTGTTTACAGTATACAGGCATACAGTTGCACTAAAACTAATGTTCACAGCAACTCTTGGTGGCTAATTGCAATGAACAAAAGTCACTAGGTAAGAAAAGTTAACTTATGTTAAGTCGTTAAATCTTCAAAAGTCAATCAAACAGTAATCTCATACATTCTGTATTACAACTCAACAAGCCTAAAGGCTTATGAAGCTGTGATGCAATTAAGTTATATTAAGTTATTAACTTATCACAAGTCAAATAATACAATAAATAAATATGAAATAACGAACTTAAAATTGAAAAAGAAATAGAACTTTTTCATAAAGTCAATTACCATTAAACACACTTAAAATAATAGATTTATGCTCATATTCGATCAGTAGAGTTATATTTATTTATAAGTGAGTATTCAACTGAAACTTTCATTGAGAGAAATTACGGATCAATTTATAATTTATATGCTTTTATAAACCCTAATGCATGTATCGCAGAGCTCAATGAACTAGGTAAAATGTAAAGGTTGTGTGCCATATTCGTTACAGAACGTAGGCGTTGAGCTGATCCCGATCCTGAGCGATTTCAGCGCACAGGTGACATTAGTCTTTAATCTGACGGTGAGGTCGCCAGCCCCACTCTATACAGTCCAATTTGATAATTGGATCATTTACGCCAGACATGTGGTAACCTTCGCAATCTTCCGAAGTAGTCGCTCAATACGTACTAATTGCTTCCAATTAACCGACCCCCGAGAGGGTGGAGGGCTTGGTTGGCCCGTTGTACTTCCGAGATTTTACTCTCTGATTGACTAAACCGGGAATCGAAACCCGGACCTCATGCGCAACAGTCGACACAAACTGGCTGCCGCGCTAACCAACTGAGCTATAGAGACGTACTATAGAGACGTAATGAACTTAGCACTGAATTGATAAGTCAATGCTGCAGTTTCCCAGATTAACTATTCCACTTGATAAACTTGAGGTTCTTAGCGTGAACAATTAACTGCCAGTGGCTGATGAATGAATAGGCCTGTTTGAGGTGGGGTGGGGAATATTTTTTGCATGCATTTTTTTAGAGGGGGTCAGGTTAAATTGAGGCTAATCGACATCGACAGGGGCTGAGGATCTTAAATTAGTATTTGAATGGGTCAAATTGTATTAATATTCAAATTGAGGGCGACCATTGCCACTCCCCCCCCCCCCCATCGGCCTCCTATATCTACGCCAGTGCACTGCACAAGTGCACATACTATGCTATTTACGACAGTTGATTTGACTCTCAGAGGTTCTCAACCTAAGGCTTATGAGACTCGCGGGCCACTTACAAATAGTGCGTCTCGGCTAGGGACCACTCCTACTAAAATATTTATACATTGTAGGATCTCTCAACAAGTCGATCTCATCACAAGGGAATTGCTTCCAGAATAACTAGGAAGATGCATTTGTTGAATAGAGTTGGTCTGTAACCTCCCTGACATCATCCTTAGATGAGGAAACGGACGCTAAACCTTTGTTATTGATATATTTTTATAAATTTAGTATTACGCTACATACGACCAAAAT
>JAQFZF010000542.1:0-17224 GCA_034695365.1 Enchytraeus norvegicus | reverse complement strand
ACTTACCTTTGGATACGAACATTATAAGCATTTGGGATATAAAGGGCGCCATTTAGAAAGAATTGAAAAACCTCACGTTTAGGAATATCAATCAGGTCAGAAAATGTGCACTTATAGATATTTATAGGACCAGTGAGACTTTAGACTGTCATGTTACAGGCTTATATATTATATATAATGCTTCTACCGTTTTTAAATGACTCCATTTCTCAATCTGGCTCCGTCTATCCTCTCATCTCTTTATTTATTTCTTTATACGTTATTTATAGGCCTATATGCCACATAAATTTCTTTAGTCCACAAATAACCAACTGCAAGTATTTAGGAACTACACAGTGCACAATAGTGCTAGAAGATCCTATTTTCTCCCCACTAGCGAAGTAGTCTGGCCTATAGAAACTTTATAGTTCGCATGATACTTAATATGCCTTGATCTAATCTAGTCTTAGGACCTAAGAAGACGTTCAGCGATTTACAATTCAATTAAAGAAACAATTCTTAACAACAATTCAATTATTTAATCATATTTAGTATAGACTGTCTTGTTTGTTCAAGTTTAGTTTATTATTCACCTATTGTTGTATATTGTGTTGCCAGTTAATGTCTTGTAACTATCTGCGGCTGTCAGATTGAATTGAAATAAACGAATATATGTACATATATATATACACTCGAGTCCAATAAATCTCAAATATATGTTAACGAATTAAATGAGTAAATAAATAAATATACAATAGGCTACATGTACAGTAACTGACGTTCTGTCTACACCGATACTGAATACGGGACTGTATATCTTCATCGTTTCACCCGTCTTTCTCTCTCTCTCTCTCTCTCTCTCTCTCTCTCTCTCTCTCTCTCTCTCTAGGATTTCCTGGGCTTTTGTTACATTTACTGTACGGTCGCGCTTACAAATAATTTAGTTTTCATTTTTCATTCTCAGCGCTGTCCCATTAACCGTAGCGTTCTCTAATTCTTTCACTTACATAGGAATCTATCTTCACAGGAGTAGAGAGATTGTAGGCCTATCTATCACAAATAGCCTACAACAACTGAAAATAGTGAAACAGTTGGAGTAAAGGTCTTGATTTCAAATTTTCAGGGTATTGCAGCCCATTGTTAAAAGTCACTATACCGCTTCAAAAGTAGGCAATTATGTCAATCGTCTGACGCAATTATTGACAATTGTAATATATGATAAATTGGTAGGCCGAACATGTGTAATAAGCGATTAGCAGTCTTCAGGGCATACTTGATCATTATAAATTAATTGCAGACTTGGGGTAGGTCCTACTATTTAAAAGAATTACCAATAATCAATAACATCGCGCAATGCAATCTGAAACAAAACATATTATGTATGCTTGATAGTGCTCTAGAAGTCACAACTAATAATTAACAGATTATTAACTATCCACTATCATGTGGAACAGTGGTGTCGATAGGATTTAGGTTGAGGGGGCATGAAAAAAGTGTACACGCCTTCTCAAAAACCTGAAAAATGCAAAAGCGAAGCATGTTTCAAAGAAATGTACAGTAGTTCGCTTCTGCGCACAAAGTTTATAAAAAAAACGTATAAATTTGAGAGCGGAGCCAGAGAAAAAAAGGACGTTTCATTAACAATTTTGGCCATCCCTCACAATTTTCTAGATTCGTCACTGTTCTTCACGATCTTATCAGCTTTTTCAAAATAAAAATTAACATGTCAATTTTTTTAAACCAAAATGATGAAGAAGTACATATGGTTAATGAAACTAGAATGTTAATCGAAACGATACGAAAAAAGAATTTGATTGGCCATGTCTTGCGTGGTGAAGGCATGATGAAGGAGATTATAGAAGGAAAGTTTGATGGAGGAAAAGGACGCGGGCGAAGCCGTATAGGAATGTTAGACGATTTAAAAGAAGGTGGAACACATACGATGTCATGAAACGAAAAGCTAGCGATAGAGAGTTATGGAAGAATTGGACTCCCAGGACCTGCTACTTGGCAGAGCACTGGATAGATAGATAGATTCAGCAGTGTTATTATGACATTAACTAATTTGTATTTGTATTTTTATTGTCCGTCATCAAACACATTTATCAATTACAAAATATGCAGTATAAGCCTACATAAATACATGGATCGTAGTAGGACAAGATAGACAAAGTAATCACAGGCCTTGCAGCACTAACGTGGCAATTTAAAGACATTTTATTTATTGATTTATTTATTGATTTATTTCACGTAGCCGTACAATCAGACAAATTCAAGAATTCAGTTCAACGAGAAAAAAGACACAAAGGCCCGAAGGCTCTAACATGTGCCCCACAAAATTTGAATTTCATTGAATGGTTATGTGTTGGGCTTTAGCCATACTTAAAAAAAGTGTACAATTTGCAAATAATAGTTTACGAATAAAATATACTAATTTGGTCACATTTAAAACAGATAAGAACGAAGTAAACTTAAAATGTTCATTCATTAAATTTTATTGTTGTTGAACAAGATGTAAACCTATATGTTCAACAACAATAAAACACACTAATTTTAATTTATCCTTCCGCAGAAAGTAGGCAGATACCGATGTCTTTACGGATTATTAGAACCAAGTTTAGGGAGTTAAAGTTTGTTTAAAATTGATGGCAGGTCACTTGCGCATGCTGCATTTTGTGGGAGCAGTTTCTTAACATCTATGTATTTATTCTTGAACATTGTAGCGTTCAAGATAAAAGTTGAATTTCTCTTTGTACAGAGTTAGACCATTATTCCTAGTTCGAGTATTACGTACCTGGAAAATAATATCAAGAGGAACATCAACCAAATCATATAATATGCTGTTGTAGGCCTACATAACGAGATAAAACTTAATTCTACGCAATTCGAGGGATACAGCATTTAGACATTCGATGCGATCAGGAAATGCCATACCTTTCACACCACGCAGCCTTTTGGTGAAAAGGCGCTGCACAGATGCTA
Source organism: Enchytraeus norvegicus (assembly GCA_034695365.1). Lineage (NCBI taxonomy): Eukaryota > Metazoa > Annelida > Clitellata > Enchytraeida > Enchytraeidae > Enchytraeus > Enchytraeus norvegicus. Next base: position 14,263 of record JAQFZF010000542.1, on the reverse strand, counting down.
TCCTTTGAATCCCACTAGTTTTATAGGGTGGCCAGACATTACAACAGTATTCTAAAATAGGTCTTACATACTCAACAAATTCCCTAAATAATAGTAATTTATCTCTAGATTGAAAGCTCTTTAAAATCAGAGGTTAATTGCAGTATCTCACAGCAGTTCTGATTGATTAATGCTAGAAAAACCATTTAGCATCATCAGCAAATACAAATATTTTACACCCATCATTGACGCATCATTCAGTCAAGTCATTTATAGATAAAATTAAAATAAATGGACCCAAGACGACCCCTGTGGTCCTCCACTAAATACATGAGACCATTCTGAATAGCAGTTTCCTACCTTGACCGAGAAAACCCTCTCAGTCAAAAAGACTCAATACACGCCATTAATTACCACTTAAACCAAATACCCTTACTTTATGTCAAGGTTTGCTAAATCCAATACACAGAGTCAAACTGATGACCTTTGGCGCAATTTGTCGCAACTTGGTCAAAATACTGAATTAGCTGCAGATTAGCTGATTTGCGAAGCAAAAATCAAAATTGGCTTTCAGCAACAAATTATTAGCACTGCAGTGCCGAATTATAATGCTCTTTAGAATACCGTCCATAACTTTCGAAAATATTGATGCGAGGAAAATCGGTCTGTAATTAGTCGGGAGTTTAGCGTCACCGCTTTGAACAATGGCACGTTTCCAAGAGTTAGGAACAGTACCCGAATAAATAGAGAAATTAAAGATACTAGACAAAGGGAAGGATATAACATTTATCAGTCTTGTTAGCAAAATTAGGGCTAATTCCATCCCAGCCAGGAACACCATTACTTTTTTGCTTCTTAATTTGTTCAGATTCGTCTGCAGAAGAGAAATACACTGAGCTAAGTTTTTGTCATTTTCATTATCTGTCAGCAGAGCATCATTTTGGCCCGGCATGACACCGTAGACTTTTACAAGCACAGAGCTAAAATGACAGCTAGATATTTTTGCTTTTGTAAATTACCTTCAATAATGTTACCCGGCGATATGGCTTCATTAGACCAACTACTAGCTCGTTCTCTTTCTCTCTCTCTCTCTCTCTCTCTCTCTCTCTCTGTGTCTCTCTCATTATATGACTATCATCATCCAGCATTGTCTAACAGTACCGTATCAAAGTATCAGATATGGAAGAGCATACTTTCACAATGAGCACCCAAACAAGAAACTATTTCATTTAGAAGTGGTTGGCCGTTGCCGCCCTCAATAGCTGCGTGCACCGCCGAGAGCCCCTAATAAGTGCGCTTACATGCTATAACCGTGCTTGTTAATGTTCAGTTCAGCATCGTGATTTTATTAATCCCTATATCATATAGATTATGGAGATATTATACAGCAGCTTGGTTCTCCTGGAGGAACACTAAGGCGTGTTTGATGGAAGACAAGGGGGACGTAAAGAGTTGATGTATGGGTTAATAAGTATTTGGTCTTCTGATGAGAGGATAATTTACATAAATTCACTGCGACATCGTCATCTCTACTCCATGACCTATAAAATGATCAGTGGCGGATCTAGAACATGTTAGAAGTGGGCCTAAATTTTGTGTGTTTATTTTTTAATGTTAATTTTCAATGTTATGATAATTGTTTTACGATAATGCATTATCGAACGGGAACGAAAGTTCAAAGAGTGCATTTTATTGTGAAAAAAATGATTAATTTCTTTAATCGAGGAGAAGCATCCCCGGTCCCCCTCAAATCTAGGAGCATCCGCCCCCCCCCCGCATCCCACTCCCCAAATCGTCGCCTGAACATGACACTCTAACCACGCCTCCTCGTACCAGCAGCTATACTAACCACGCGTCATCGTACCAGCTGCTCTCCTAATCACGCGTCATCGTACCCTAAGCTCTACTAACCATGCCTCATCGTACCCTCAGCTCTCCTAACCAAGCGTCATCGTACCAGCAGCTCTACTAACCACGCCTCATCGTACCCTCAGCTCTCCTAACCACGCCTCATCGTACCCCAGCTCTCCTAATCACGTGTAATCGTATCCGAAGCTCTCCTAACCACGCTTCATCGTACCCGCAGCTCTTCTAACCACGCGTCATCGTACCAGCAGCTCTCCTAACCACGCGTCATCGTACCCGCAGCTCTGCTAACCACGCCTCATCGTACCAGCAGTTCTCCTAATCACGCCTCCTCGTGCCAGCTACCAGCAGTTCTCCTAACCACGCGTTATCGTACCAGCAGCAATGCAACTTGTTGCAAAGTACTCATTACTCATAAAAATGACTTCATCACAAATATATTAACATTTTGACCCAATGTTAAATAATATTACAGATTCACAAAACTCGACGATCAATTTGAAAGTTGAAAACAAATTTGCAAAATTATACTAAATATAAAGATTTATTTTTGCGTTGCTTCGTCAGTTAGGCCTGCACATTCAGAAATTGATGTTTTATTTAATACATGCAGTGGAAACATTGATTTTATCAACTAGATATTCGGTTGCAGTGTCGGCTACAAAAAATATCCAACTGGGGTAGTTCCCAGGTCACCAGGTGCTGTTAGATGTCTGATAAAGTTGGGAGTGAAATTGTTTTTTGGGCTACAGTTGCTTGGTTTCTTCAAGTTAGTGACAATATTGTTCAAAACTGATAAATAATACGGAACGCTTAACTCATTATCGATATGTAATAGTTATCGGTGTCGTTAGCCTTGGCCTCTTACTTGCCTTAAGGCCAGATTTTTAAACTTGTCGTTGGCGTTTTCCTTGATGGTCAAGATCTTGTCCTCGGCAATGAAGTCAGATGCCTTCAATCTGAGGACCATGGCCTTGGTCATTAACTTCGAGAAAAATTGTTAGTAAAATTAAATTTAATAGCTTTAAACAAAAAATAGTTAATGATATGTAAAGCAATACAAAAATTATCATTTTGAACCGGTTTTCTGTCCCTTTTTCAACTTTAAGTCCCGAATGGCTTTATTTTAAAATCTTACTTCAATTACGTATGTCTCCGTGCCTCATTCGATTAGCGCGCCGGCCAGTGTGTGCCGAGTTTTGCGCATAAGGTCCGGGTTTCGATTCTCGGTCGAGTCAATCACAGAGTAAAATCTCGGATGTACAGCGGGCCAACCAAGCACACCATCCCCTCGTGGGTCGGATACTTGGAAGCAATTAGTACGTAATAGGTGATTAATGAAGATTGAGAAGGTTATCACAGGTCTGGCATATATGATCCAATTATCAAATTGGATTGTATTGGGTGAGACTGGCGACTTCACCATCAGATTCATGACTATGTCACCTGTGTGCTGCAATCACTCAGGATCGGGATAAGCTTCGCGTCTAAGTTCGGAAACGAATATACACTCTGAGTAAAAAAACATATGCGCAGTCTTTCGCTCATAACTTTGGCATTTGTAAACCGATGTAATAATTTCTTGCATCAAAAGAATCAGAGTGACATTTGCTATGCGGTAGCGTAAAGTATCTCCGATAATTACTTATTTTTGCGTTAATGCAGTGCTTGAAAATGTGCGCGATTGAAGAGGTTCAGTTTCGGTACGTAAATCGCTACAGAATGGTTATGAATCTGTGACTTGACTAACAACAAGACATACGAAACAAACGATGTTATACAGATAGGCCTACTGTCAATAGTCACAGAATATGCTCAAAATATCCTCATTTGGCTCAAATATAAGCTCTGATACTCTTGCGCCTCTCATCTATTGCGTGGTCAAGGAGGCAGTTTCCTGCATGCTTTGCTAAACGTCTACCAGTGATGCCACTGCTGGTAAAATTGTACCAGATCTGGACAAATTCACACGTTTCTGGTAAGCTGGTAAATTGATTCCAGAAAAGGGCTAAATCTGGTAAAATTTACTGTTTGCTGGTAAAATTGCTAGTAAAATAACTTCTATCAAATTAAAATATTTAATGAACCCATTAAGCATGAATTCAGACAAACAAATTCAGACTAAATCTGGTAAAATTCAGTGTTTGCTGGTAAAATTACTGGTAAAATTGCTTCTATCAAATAAAAATATTTAATGAACCCATTAAGCATGAATTCAGACATATTAAATTATGAAAATCAAAGAACACCTTTGTTTAGACACACCTTTTTCACTAAACACCAAAATCGAATTAAATTATTACGAGATAAGCACTTTTTGCTTAATTAAAACCGTACTTTCTTTTTACAAACCAAATGAAAAAACAAAAATATTGTTGAAGTAGGCCTACCGGTATGCAAAAACTCACAAATTTGTCAAAACTATAACATTTGTTCATTGTACCGGAAAATAGTATGTGCTTTTGCTTCTCTCCTTTTATCCCTCCGGCGACCGAACGCACCCTACCCTGGTGACTGGCCGCGCAGTCACCAATGAGCTCCCGACTGATGATGTCATCAAGGGTGGGGTCGGGACCTGCAATCACGGTTAATGGGGGGGGGGGCCAAATTTTAGAAATATTGATGACGTAATAAATGAATGAACAATTGGCTTCTATAAGCGAGAGACTATTCGGTTAATTTTTGTCTTCAGCACTAAAAATCACGAATCAAAACTTTTTGTTGGGTCAATTGATGCTCCATTTTACCATTTAGCATTCTAACTGCTGTACAAGATCTATTTTTTATACTTAGGTACTGGTAAAATGCTAGTAAAATGCAATCAGAAGCTAGTAAAAAGCTGATAAAATTTTTTGCGCTTTTTGGACAAAAACTGGTAAAAATCAAATTTGGAGAGTGGCATCACTGACGTCTACCAGACGATGCGTCAACTCGTCGACGGTGTTTATTTTCCATTGGAATTAACAGAATTCCTTTACGATGTCTTATAGCAAATTTCATCCTGATTCTAACTATAGGTATCTCTTTATTCGTACCGAATACAGGGTAATAGAGACAACATTAACAATATTCGAACGTAAACTAAGAGGTGCGCCGAAGTTAATATAACATAATATAGTGCATTAATTAAACAAAATCAAATTCTCACACACACTTTCGTATAGACACACACACACACACACTCACAAACCTTCTTACATTATTATTCATTGTCTAAAAGTTTTGGGTCATGCATATACAACCAAACATAATAAAATATAAAATTAGATGAGGCTATGGCCCCATCACGGACGCATTAAAAGAATCGTGGATTACACATATAACATGTCCATTAGAATGATTATTGAAAACTAGGTTTCTGATATTTTCAAGTACCTGTATAATGCTTCGTTTACACAGAGAGTCAGAATCAGTTAAGCATTTCGTATCAACAAGTACTTTAAAGTTAAATTGTTCGAGGTCATATTATTTATAAGGAAATTTATATAAAGCTTCATTCTGATATGCATGAAATCTAATCTGCCCAACCCACATATCAATAATTTTACAGATTCCCACATTAAAACCAAATATCTTTCTATATGCGCAGTTCCACTTTCATTCATTCATTTCCTGCATTTGATCTGGCATTAGTTTTAGGGCTGGCAAGGTATAAGTTAAAATGGGTAAGCAGTTTGACTCTATAAGATGTAGTTTGCAATTTCATCTATGTTTTGCAGATTTATGAAAACTACTATTGCAACTTGAATATCACTTTCTAATCGGAATACTGTTGTCCACTGTTAGCATTTTTCCGGCGATAAAACTCACACCAAGATACTTAAACATTTTAGCCCAAGCAATGCTACCATCCTGTAGCTCCATATCAGTGATTTGGTACTCACTGGCTGTACCAAGAGCAACGCATACAGATTTTTTTTGATTGAACTGAAGCTTTATAATGTCAAATACATCAGAACATTTATTTAACATAGTTTGAAGACCTTGTACAGCAGGAGAGATTAGGAGTATATCGTCAGCATACATGACCATTCCCACAAAGTAACCCCCCATTGTGCACCCTGGTTTCGTTTCTTTTATTTTAGTTATACAAAGGTAAACTAGAACATTAAACCAATTCATCATAAATCTTGTTTGAGCTCCACTACTTTCTGCAGTAATAATAACAGCGTATGCTCTTGATCTCTTCAGATGGCGAGGTATTCGGCATTCGTTTCCAAATTCGGTTAGCTAGTTGCAATCGCCAGAGCGTGTCTTGATATTTGTACACCGACTGCTGCTATTATAGCAGTGGAGAGTAAAGTAGCTTGCTAATGCCTACAACTCTAGGTCTTCACTGGGCATTGAACCCGCTACCTCATGATTCAGAGGCCGCAGTGATGCCATTAGACCACGGAGCCCCTCTTACTTTCTGTGTAAGCTTGGCACACTTTTTTCGCCTTGGATTTTTTAATTTTATTATTGTCGGTTTTATGGATAAATGGACTCGCGCTGTATTTAACCAGTGTTGACCTCTGTTTTCTTTCAACACTTTCCGTCCAACTGATTAATCGTAGCATTGAATCATAAACGCTCATTTACAAAGTCCCGGGCTGCTTTATTCAAAATGACACAGTAGCTCTAACATGAACTATGAAGGGTCCCGCGGCTTAGATGTCTAGGGCCACAACTAATGAAGGATAGTGGAGTGGGAAAGATTTCCAGATCAGTCGACAAAAGGCAATAGCACAATTAATCGTGGAGTAGTGAAACAAGAAAACACAAAAACAGTAACAGAGACAGGAAACTAGCATGTCCGTATGCCATGTGTGAAAATATAAGGATTTACAAAATCTTAAATTTGAGCGACTAATAATATTGGTCTGCAGGATCTGGACAGAAATCATTGCTTCCACCATATTGCTACACAACTTCTCCACTGCAGTCTCTGCAATTGTCGCCTCTTATCAAATTATCTGCCCCCCAACACGGACACATTACGCAGACCCAACATTGGTACCTACGTCAAACATGGCGGCCAGTAGCTACTCCAGTTATATCTAAACTTTCGTCGGTCTCGACCTTTCGAACGATCGCCGGATAACTGGAGGCGATCAGCTGCCTGGAGCAGAGGTCACCGGTAAAGGTTCAACCAGGGCGGATCGATTAGGTAAATGTTGTTCCTTTAAATCTCTTCAAAAGTAAATACCCAGTATATTATCTTCATACAGGTTTAAAGATTCTTGACTAGGTTTCCATCATTTCACCGCAGATACTACTACTAATAATGACTAAGTCTATACAGCTCTATTAGGATTCGCGTCGGCTACTTTGTGCCGACTGTTGCGCATGAGGTCCAGGTTTCGATTCCCAGTAGAGCAATCAGAGAGTAAAATCTCGGATGTACAACGAGCCAACCAAGCCCTCCATCCCTCACGGGGGTCGGTTAATTTGAAGCAATTAGTACGTAGTAGGTGACTGCTTCGGAGGATATCGAAGGTTACAACAGATATGGCGTATGTGATCCAATTATCAAAATTGGATTGTATACAGTGGGGCTGGCAATCTCACCGTCGGATTAATGATTATGTCACCTGTGTGATGCAATCGCTCAGGATTGGGATCAGCTCCGCGCCTACGTTCGGTAACGAATATGGCACACAACCTTTACCTTTTACTCCGACTAAATTGGCTGTAATGGAGTGCAGGGCGCTTGTGGAGTAAAGTTGTATAAAGCTTAACACAATCTTTGTGACGGCAGTGTTCGATTATGTTGAACCGTGTTGAAGAGAAACCTTGTGCTTCTGAACCTTGACGTTAAACACACTCACAATCAAGCAATGATCATTATACCTTTCTATATCTGCTGCTAATTCGCTTTAATATGCGTTTGTAAGTTGTATTTTGTGATCATTGTTTATCTCTAGCATATAGCATCATGCATTTGTCGTAATGAATTTGTTCGTAATAAATAATAATAATGCTCTGGAATTATTACTATTAGTCTACTACAAATAATTATAATTATGGGTAATATTATCAAGAATGATTTCCGTCATATTTACAACGAATCACAATAATGTCTTAAATCATCAATTATTGAAAATTGGCGAAACGAATGAAAAGTTCTATCAAATTCAAAGTAATGTAAACACAAACAGTTAATAAAGGTAAAGCATAGCCTAGGAAGAAATATTTATTATTATTCGTAAACTCCTCGTTTTTCAACGCACAAAGAACCGTTGATGATTGTTTTAACAGAAATTACGCTGAGATCAATAGAGATATTATCATAAGAAAGAAGGCTTAAATAGATTAGTGTTATGCAACATGGCGAACTAAAAGCAAACGGCCTAGATGAGAGATACAATACAAAACAATGAGAATTTTTTAAGCGCCTCTATATAGCCATCTATGTATCTCAGAGGCGCTTTAACAGTTTTTTCAAAGCATATTGATAGAGCCATAGGCATAAATTCAATTACTATATTAATTTTTTTACTAGTTGCAAAGTTCTTAAATGAAATTGTAATTAAATATTTGATATATCAATTAAAAAAATACTTTGTAAGGAAACAAAATGACTGAATTAAAGGAGGAATAACTTAATGAAAGCCAGGAAGAAGGAGTGAAGGAAGGAATGAATGATAAGAGATAGACGCAGATGAAAGAGAGAGAATGAATGAATGAATGAGAACGAACGAACAGACACACGAACGAACAATTGAACGAATAGTATATTTTGGATTTGGACGCAATCTTCTACTACTCCTTCTTTCCCGCACAAATGATTATTATTGTAACTAATGAATCAGGAAGGCCAGCCCATGACGGGGACTTGGTCGCATCTTATTTTTTGGGTGGGAGCAAAAAAATAGTCAACCGTTAAACAAAATTTGGAGAGCTTACACAAATTGAACAATTTGTCTTTTTTTCTTTTTAGGCGGAACTGATGACTTTTTAAAGTCTCAGTTCTAAACTAATTAATATTTTAATTATTAGTAATAGTAGTAGATTCACATACATGTAGTATTACAATCCAATAGGTTAATTGGCAACAGTTTGTCCGGATGAAAGCACACTGCTCAAGTGTTTGCAGCGTCAACATTGCTGGACTTCACAAATTGTTTACAAATGTCTAAACTTGGTGGGGACAAAGGGTATTCAGAACCCCCATCTCAAGTTTTCATTTTGGTGGGGTGCGGGGTGGGGGAGTTTCCCCAGTCCCCCACCCAAAGGCTCCACCCGTGGGCTAGCCCCACGGAATGATAACAATGCATATAACCTTCATTAGTCTAATTCGAGCAATTATATAATCTTCTGTGTAACATTGTTTCCAATCTATAATTAATTTAGCATCATTATTATAGACAAACACAATGTAATTATGATATGAATTATATAAAGTTTTTGTCATACTCTGAATAGAGAGTATGAACACGGGAGCTGATCCCTAACTAAGTCAAACAGCACACTGGTGACAATTTATGTTTAATCTTCACATCATGCCAAGGCATCTCTATACTTACAAAGTTACACAAAGAAATCAATTACCATACATAACGAAATATGCACGACAAACATTACTTAGATTTTTGTGTAGAATAGCTAATGTTCATGTGCAACAGTCGGATAGGGCAGGGATATGATATACTGATATCTGATAGATTATATTTTTTATATTTACCATGGTTCTATTTTACTATAAATCATCTCATGAAGAGATGAGTTAGATTCTTTTTGAAACTTTCAAGGGACTGGGAGTGTCTCATGGAATGTATCTGGAAGATCATTCGACAGTCTAGGACCTGCTAGAAGTAATGACATATCACCATTATAAACTGAATTAGATTTTTGAACAGCTAGCTTGCCGGAGTCAACAGAGCGCAGATTTTTCCATAAGGATCATATAATTATTGTAATTTAATTGTCATTGATTGTGTGAGATCGCCACTCTTCGAAGAGTAGAGAGTAGAATGTAGACGAATTATGTATACATTTAACGTAAATTCATAGGCTATGTCAGGATCGCTGTTCATGCTTGATGTTGTCATGGACGGCGACAGAACTTGTATAGTGTATGCTATTGTGATAATTATGTTTAATATTTCTGCACGTGCCTTGATGTATGTAGGCTTATGCTGTTCATATTATCGACCAGTATTGACACCTACATGACTGTATTCTCTTCAGCATTTGTAAGAAAGCTGTAAAGATAAGTTTAACGTCTGTTTCCGTATCCAAGGCCACCGTCAGAGACGGCCCGGCATGGACTTGCTGACTGCAAATTTTTTAGTAGGCGAGTAACTGTAAATAATATTGTTATGCTTGAGAAGTTAATGACATCGTCGTCAAATGATTAAACTGACGTTAATTACATCCACATTGTATTGTAGGCCTATTGTACATGTAAATCAATTTAATATAGACCCATCAGTTATTACAACAATACAAATCTTGATCGAGCTGAAATAGGATTGAAAATAGAATTGCGTGCGTTAAAGTCAAACAAAAACAAAAGGAAGACCAGATTAGGTTTCCTGAACTAATAGAATTGCTTAATGCAGTAGGGAGTGCCAGTTGTCGCATTAAGACGTCAAAGATTTCCAATAAACTTCACCAGAAAATTAGAAAGAGAGTGTTAGAGAGCTGTTAGTTCTCCTTGAACAAGATAAGAAAATTGTTATGAAAAAATTCAAATGATGCAGAGTAAGATTACAAACATACAATGCAATATAATAAAATACATTACAATACGATACAATACAATGCAATACAATACAATATCACATTGTATTGTAGGCATATTGTATTGTATTGCATTGCATTGTACTGTATTGTAATGTATTGCATTGATTTGTATTGTATTATAAAGCAATATAATACAATACAAAACAATGCAATGTAATGCAATGCAATGCAAAACAATACAATATGCCTACAATGCAATACAAACTATTATTTTATCTTCTTTTTCTTCTTTTTCAGGTGTCCTGCCGGTTCCCAGCTTTGACGGTCATGGTTTTCCAAATATCTTTGTCTCCAGCAAAACTAATCATTTATACTTCTTCAACGTTCATCCATTTACTGAGACTCTTTGTATAGGTAATTCTTTGTCTACCTTTGCAACGCTTTTCTTCAATTTTTCCGCATATGATTATGCTTTCTATAATTCTTGTTGTTGCCATCCTATTTACAGCTTTTTCATTTGTAATGTGTCTTGTGTAAGAGATGCGCACATTTCTTCTGTAGAACCACATTTCAACAGCTATATTTTATAGCGCTTCTATATGACCTACTAGGTTGAATGTCGGATGCGCTTTTTGGCACAGTGAATAGAGAAATCGTCTGCCATACGTCACACACTATTTGAAAAGGTCTCCGCAAGTAAGTTGAGCGACCAATTGGTCTTGTACATAGAAGCCACGGCCCAGAACACTCTGCCCTTCACTGCAGTATCTGCGTTAGTCGTCTTTTACGAAACACATGCAATTGTCGGTTGGTCTATTCTCAAATTTCCCGGACCAAACACCGGGTAAAATGAATTTACTGATACACTAGTAGTAAATACAGGATTTTATAAGTTGCAAATTTCAATTGTCATCCAAATGTTTCGTAATATTGCAATGCATCATTCAAACTTTAATTGGATGCTGTTTTGCAGAACTGGACTACAGGCGATTTTTCAAACTTCGGAATAGCGTCTTTGAAGTCTGCATGAAATTTATTAACATTTTGTTTTTGGCTTTATGTTTTAGATATAGTTAGTTATCTACTGCAACAGCATAAAGTATAAAATTAAAGTTCTATTTTAACTTTAAAGTCTGTAAGTTATAGTTATATAGTTTAAAATAAACATGTTAAAATAAAACATGTTTTTTGTAACCATGTTTAAAACAAACATGTTAGTAAACATGTGACTTTAAAGTCACATTTAAAATGACTTCAGTCCAGTTTGCGATAACACCGTCCAAAAGGTTCTTTAAATAATTAAACTTTTATATATACAATTATACAGGGTAAGGATTAAAAAAGTGGATCCCTAATTGTTTTTTAATGTTGTCGAGACCATTCAGCCAAGGTGCACCATATTTATAGGATATATTAGCAAACCAGTTTCACATAATTTCTGAAAATTTCTGAAAATTCGATGAACAGATGGTCAAGTTATCGGCATTTTTGTGACCATACCCATGAAATATAATTATACACCGTGTCGTTTAATTATTGAATTGTAATTATTGAGTTGACTCCTATGAAATGTTTTAGTAAAAGAGAACTACCAATTCTATCTCTTGTCACCAAATTTCATTTGGATATCATTCAAAACAAAAAAGTTATTGATATATCAGTATGACGGGGTAGACAAATTTTGCACTTCATAACGTCATTCAATGTTTAATAATGTATGCTTCTTTCAATACTTGTCTATACCGTCGTACTGAAATATCAATAACTTTCCTGTTTTATAGATATATAAAATGAAATTCGGTGACATGAAATACAATTGGTTGTTCTCTATTGCTGGAAAATATCATAGGAATCACTTAATTAATTGCAATTTAGTTAGCTGAAAACAGATGACTTCGTAATAATTCAATATTGGTACTCTTCTCGGACTCCTGTCGTGCTCAAATGTGAATAACGTATTTGTTTGCAAAGATATCTCAATGACATTTAGCATAGTTTTTTAGCATTGGTTGTTCCCCATTCTTGCATAATTTTACAGGGATTGGTAGTCCACTATTTACGCTTTACTGGAAAATATAAAAACCTTCTTACCTATGAAGACACGGCTTATATTTACATTTGATAGGTACGGTCACAAAAACGCTGATAACCTGGCCATCTGTTTGATGAAATTTTATGAAATTTTCAGACATGATGTAGAACTGGCCTGCGAATACATCCTGTAAAAATGGTGGACGTAGATGGAATGGTCTTGACAAAATTTAACAAACAATTAGGGGTCCACTTGTTAATCCGCACCCTGTACATGTATATCTATTCCACGATAATAAGGATGTACTGAATAGATAGATGGAGGCCTACAACTTAAAATAGTGCGATGAAAAGAGCAAGCATAACTTTATGCATAATAAAAATATCATATCAATAAATACAATATGGTTTAACGTCCGTTACATCATCCGACGACGATACCAGGGACGTCTCCAACAGCAGAAACAATATTAACTTGTCCATTCACACTCAGCAAATCACAGACTAAACATGTGCAGAAAGAGGACATTGGTTCAACATTGTCAAACACGGTGCCAGTCCATTTATCCATAAAACTGAATATTATTTCGATAACAAGCTGATGGATTGATAATACGCTACGGAATTACGCTACGATTTTAAATATCCTACATAATACAATGAATTTAACTTTCGACTCTTCACCCGAAGGTGAATTCAGAGATCGATCAATCAATCAATCAAGCAATGTTTTAACGACCGGTTTCTTACTCGAAGGCGATGTCAGAGCCATTGTTCCATTATAGCTTAGAGCTCAAATTAACATTGGAATATTCTTGTCTTGTCTGCTTTCTGCAGTTAGCTTGGAATTCATTTCTTTCATCCTTAGATATTTTAATTTTATTATTGTAGATTTAATGGATAAACGGACTTGCACCGTGTTTTATTCAATGATCGGAACAAGGTAGAAACTTGTAATGGAGAAGACCTTTTGTATTGTAAAACCCTACGACCTTCAATTCCATTCCTATATTTAGGTCAAGTAAAACCACTTAGCACACTTTTACAATAGTTGAATGGCGGTGATTTTAAACCCGTTCGTTATCAAAGCTCCACAGCGGCAAAAAATAATTTCCCTTATATTAGTAAACGCTGCGTTTACAAGACTTAACGGCTTGGATACTTCACCGGAAAATCTAACGTCACTTTGGATTTTACTCGTCAGAGTAGCGGTGCTGAACCTTTTCAAACTCGCGAACCACTCGAAATAGTTTTGCGTCATCCGCGAAACAATCAAAATCATATCCGGTAAGAAGTTATTGAACAAATGAAATTTACCAACTTATTTATCAATTTATCAAGGTCAGAGTACCACCGAGTCAATACTGAATCCTATTTCTGTGCTGATCCCGTTTCTAAGCACCTTCTGCGTGGAGAACATAATTTTCATTAATCTAGCAGCCAGGTTAATTAAACAAGATCGCCAGCCTCACTTTCGATCCATTGCTATCAGACGCCAGACCCTTGTTTTACCTTCAATATTTTCAAATAGTCGCCTACTATGTACTAATTGAGTCCAATTGACCGACCCAAGTAGGGATGGAGAGCCTCGTTGTCCCATCAACGATATACAATCTATTGCTAGAGGCTTACTACTATTACTAGAGGCTTACTACTATTACTAGAGGCTTACTACTATTACTAGAGGCTTACTACTATTACTAGAGGCTTACTACTA
>JAQFZF010000541.1:0-17224 GCA_034695365.1 Enchytraeus norvegicus | reverse complement strand
CACAAATTGGTATATCTGCGTGTAGGATAAAGATAAATATTAAACTATATCTGACATAGATTATATAAATGTTATATTACATTTATTTTATTAAATATTAATCATTGCCTCACATGTAAGTTTAGTTGTGTTATTGACAACCCTGATGTGCTATGTTGGTAATTTTATCTTAATCATTATATTTAATTTCTATAATTGTACGCGTGAAATATGTAAGTGCCACGTGTGGCCGTTATCTCCAAACGGCCACACGTGGTCACACGGCCATCTAACGTCACACACGCATTCTATGCTTCGACTGCTTGACTTTTATATACTTGTGTGATATGATAATAAATAAATAAAATTAAAATTGAATTATACGCACATATAAACTAGTGGACAACTGTTAAGTTAATTAGAGATGGCTCTAAATAAGCTGGCTACCTTCTAATCCATTAATGTTATTATATTTTATTGTATCGTCTTGTATTGTACTGTATTATATTGTATTGTATTGCATTGTATTGTATTATATCGTAGGTGCCGATCAGGGAGGACCGAGGCAGAAGCCCCCGAGCCACGGGGGCCAAGGACCAGGGCAGCCCACCACAGTTCACGTCGAGGCTGAGGAACAGGAAGATCGTTGAGGGGAGCTCTGTGAGGTTCGGTTGCGCCGTGTCCTCGCCAGATGCCGTGGTGACCTGGTACCATGGCAACACTCCCATCGCTAATGGAGGAAAATACAATATCTCTGCTAGTATTTTCTTTAGACTTTATTCTTTCTGTGTGTTTATTCTCAGGTTTTGCTTCGGCAATCTGAGAATAGACCAACCGAGAGCTGCACGTGTTTCGTAGAAGCCGATTAACGCATGCACTGCATGGTTGAGGAGACCCCTCAGAAAGAAATTATCTCCAAGAAAACATGGTATACAAACTATACAGTTAAATCCATATGCATGGACCGGCCGGGAGGCAGTGCACAGAGAGAGTGAGAGTGTTGTCTTATGTTTTGTGAACTTGTTGACTATCACGAATCTATATTATGTGCGTCTGTTTTTCACCAATACACCAATAAAGTTATACAACCGGGAATAATATATACGTTATCAATAACAATAATATTCTATGGGTTCAATGTCCATTTCATCCTCTGGCAACGATATCAGAGACGTCTCAACTCTCAAACAGAACAGCAATATTAACCGGTCCACTCAAATAAGGTTAGCAAATCACAAGTGTTGAAAAGAACAGAGTTCGGCAGTGGTCCAGCGTGGTGCTAATTCATTTATTCACAAAAGCCCAAAAATATAAGAACAAGATAGGCCCTTCAGAGACATATCAGATGGCACAGTAATTATTATGTTAAACATCCCAATATGTGTACATTAAATAATATGTTATTTATACAATAAAGCTACTACATACATAATATTAACAGAGCGCGTATGATTTTTTTTATACAAGTAAATAATAAGTAAATTGGTAAATATAGGGTTCTATTTTGGCCTAGAAGGAGGCCTACATGGACAATGTTTACAGCTTGAACAAAAGACGAACGTAATGTTAACTTCATTCTGAATGGAGGCGCAACAGTTATGTTGTAAAGATATGATGGCATGTAGCAGCTGTTACTAAGACAAGCCTAGTTATTTCTACCAAATGCCTATCGCTGTATTTACAGTTCGAAATATAACAGATGCCTACTGCAACAGACCAACAATTGTAAAGAAATATTTTGTTTTAGATTTTATATTCAAAGCCGAAACTGTTTTAATTTTTCTTATTTTGTTATTTATTAGTCATCCAATTTATGATTAGGCCTAACTTTCATATGCCACACGACAGTGTACAATAAATCTCGTATATATACAATTATACGTAGGCTATGCAACAATTTATTTTATACAAAAAACCTAATATAATCTACTAACAAGTTGATTCCATCACAAAGTCTGTGCCTATACCACGCCTAAAATATAGCTGCTCGCTTTAGAAATATTGGCTTCTCTGGTGATTTTCTTTCCTTCCTCAGTATCATCTACTTTAGTCAGCTCTTATCTTATACATGCATTTTTCAGTTGCCTATTCCCAAGTTTCCCTGAACCAACAAGGTAAACATGATAGGCTTACATAACTCGCGTTAGCACAATGCGCAAAGTCATTGTATAATGTATGAATATAACGCCTCTACCATCATTCCTGCATGAGGAAACAGACGCTAAACTTTTATTACTAATACGTATAATGCATATTGCAGCACTACTATGGACTGTGCTCGATGGAGATCGCTGACGTACAGCCTAACGACGCCGGTACGTACACGGCCAAGGCCAGTAACCCACATGGTAACGCCTCCAGCTCTGCTCAGCTGGATATAGAAAGTACGTATTGTATAATTTATTTTCTTCTTTTTTTAAACCCTAACCATATAAATATGGTTATAACGCTATATAAAATAATACGCTATATTATAACGCTAATCCTAGCATAGACGTAAATGCTAAAAATTAAAGAAAATGAAACAATAGAAATCGTAGAAGTGCCTTTCAGATCGATGCTACTGGTAAATGGTGTTACATAGGCCCTATGCTTTCAGAGTCATCCTGATATCGTCGTCAGGTGATAAATCGGACGTTAAACCTCTATTTTATTTGGTTAGAACCACCTTTAAGATTGTTCAATGTTTATAGATCTATGTTTATAATCATAACAGGCGGTATAAACACTAGTGGACAACACGCAGTCAGGGTGCCACGTTCAGACGTGAAATACGGATATTGAGATTTCTATCAAATCAGTGTCACAATCATAGTGAAAGTCTATAATATAGACTTTCATTATTTTCTGCCTGAAACGGACCCCTTACCCCACCCCTAAACCTATACCCCACTACAATTCCTAAACACAGCATAACAAAGAACACCAACTTTTAAAGACAATTCAATCTTCGTATTAAATTTCTTAATTGAACAGTCGGGTATATTCTAATGCTTCCTAAAAACATTAACAAGGCGAAGATTTTAGCTATCTCGATAATGCAGACATTGTTTACTTGCTGCCTAATTTATTCAGCTCGTGCATAACAATGATTCGTTGGAAGAGATAAGATCGGATATAATTATCCATGTAGACCATTAAATCTCAGTCCTGGAAAAACCATCTACTAAATAACTTGTTGAGTAATAAGATTAAGTTCATCATTTGTTCGAGGCATTCTGCTTTCTGATAAACAAAATTTCATTTGGTGGCTAAAACTGTATCAACTAGGCCTACTATCATGTACAGATGAAATCTATCAATTTTTATTGTTACATTTTATCATGTAGGAGAATGCATGTATTAATGTAATGCCTTAACTTATGGACATCCTAGATGAAATATTGCATAGAATACTTCTATATAGAAAAATAAGGTATGGGATCATTTATATATTTTATGCCGTGTTGGATCCGGCTAACATAAGAATAGGCCAACCGAGAGCTGCACGTGTTTCGTGGAAGCCGACTAACGCTGTAATTGGTTAAGGAGACCCCTCAGAAAGCAAAATTGTCTCCAAGAAAATATGGCACACTAACTCTGCAGTTATATGCCATGGCATTGGACCTGCCGTTAGGCAGTGCACTGAGAGAGAGATTCTATGCATCGTTATTTAATCTAAAATGCCATGGCCAACTGCACTGCATTTTGCATCTAGTAAATAGAAATAAGTGCGTCTCGTTTCGATTCACGGTCGAGTCAGTCAAACAGTAAAAACTCGGATGTGTAAATAATAACCTTTGTTTATTCTGCTTCTTGCGACACTCCCCATAGGTTTAAAAAAATTGTTGTTTGAATACCGTTTGGATTTAAAATATACTTTTCTGGATAAATAAAAGGTGTTTAAGAAACTCTTGCATCATAATTAGAAAGAATGACTGTCGTAATTATTCGAAAATGAAATTCTGAATAAGTTTGAGGAGTACCGTGCACGGCCTCGGTGCCAAAGTTTGTTACAGTTCATTGCACTGAATTGTATTGCATTGCATGGTAGGCCTACTGTATTGTATTATAGGCCTATGCATTGTATTGCATTGTATTATATTGTATTGTGTTGTATAGACCAGAGAAGTCAATGTTTAATTGACTACTGTAGTCATAATGAAGCGAAATGAAGTTTTGTGGGATCTATATATTAGAAATATCAAGAAAAATAACGAATCCTGTAAAATTTGCAATACTGATATAAGTAAAATGAACTATTACTAGCTCGAAATCTTAATCATCAATTACTGCTCAACTCCTACGGTCTATTGTGTTAAATGTATTATTGTATTATCGTCTATTGTATTACAGCTCTATCACGTGACCGAGAGATGCGAGATGATCGCCCGTACTTTATCACAGAGACCCAGGGAGTCAGTGTGGAGCCAGGAGACAAGGCTGTCATCAAGGTTCAGGTCAGGGGTCATCCCAGCCCTACCATCCGCTGGTAGGCCATACACCTGTCTGTCTGTTGTCTGTCGGTCTGTCTGCATGTCCGTCTCTTTTTCTATCTTATTGACTCTCTCTTTGTCTGTTCGTCTAGCTCTCAGTCGGTCAGTCTGTCCGTCTGCCTATATGTTTGTCCTTTTATCTGTCTTTTTATCTGTCTTGTTCTTCTGTCTGTCTCTCTGTCTATCGGTTAGTCTGTATGTCTGTCTGTAATACTCTGTATATCTGTTTGCGCTATTTATCCATCCAGGAGTGCATTTGCCCTCAAATTCTAGTACAGAGTGCAAGAAAGTCGTCACTTCCTAAAACAAATTAGCCCGGGGCTCGTCAATACTCTAAAATGGTCTGTAGACCTACAAGTCCTGCATATTGATGACCGTATATTCATAATGTAGTGTAATCGGGTTAACCGATTAATTGATTGATAAAATTTAATGAAATTTCATGGTAACGTATTTTTACAAGTTATAGATTTGTGGCACAGATCACGCACTAAGTCCGTGATGAACCTTAGATTGAATTTTTGAATTTGCTATTTAAGTTTGTTTCTAGTTTAAAAAATAAGAGATGCAAAGATTTATTCGAATTTAAACAAATAGCAAGTGGAGTGGACTAGAGTTTATAAATGCTAGCATTTTCTGGTTTTTAAAAAGACAAAGATCCGATTACTAACTTCAGCTAGACAAGATGGAGCCAGATTACAAGAGACTTTAGGCTATCAAAATTGTTTTTAAAAAGGGGTTGATGAACTTAATTACGCATAGAACAGTTATAATGATGAAACGGACATTTTTTTGAATTAGATAGCCTTACCAGTGGTATGCATAGACGATGTGTTACAATACTTGAGATCTTAGAGGCGCCAATTTTTCAGTTGATGCAGTGAAATTAGTAAAATTAGTCTTAATAAGATTTTCTTGAAGTCTGGTTTATGACGCTACATGCCTTGGTCGACATCGGTGTGTGAGACATAATGACTTGGCACATGTTTCACATATAGCCTACAATTAACCAGTACATGTGTTGCAGGCAGAAGGACGGTGCTGACGTGTCGAGCAGTGGAAGGTTCCAGGCAGCCAGTGAGGAAGACGGTGTCCACAGGCTCATCATCAGGGACGTTAAATCAGCTGATGCAGGACTCTACACCTGCATAGCCAGGAACAACCACGGCACCGCCAAGAGTGTCAGCCAGCTTAGAACTAAAGGTATTATTCTTTGTAATCCGTGTATTTACACTGTGTTGACTCCGGCAAATTTGATCATGGACCAAACGAAAGCTGCAAGTGTTTCATAGAAGCCGATTAATGCAGTCACTGAGGAAGGTGACCCATCTCAGAAATAAAGTTATCTTCAAGAAATATGCAAACAAACTATACAGCGATATGCCATAGACCTGCCGTTAGGCAGTGCACTGAAAAAGAGAGAGAGAGAGACAGAGAGAGAGAGAGACAGAGATTATTTGCACACATGACATAACGTGTATGCTAGTTTCTTTCTTAGTTCCTGTTCTTGTATTTTGTACTTTTTGACCACTCCGCGATTAATCATATCATACGTCAATGCATCCAGTGCAGGTACACGACAAACCTGCTAGACACCCTGATGTTCTATTGTCGACCGACCTGGGATTGGAACCTGGATCACTTGCTTATAGAGCACGAGCGCTGTACTGTTGTATCCAACTCACCACCCCTTTTAGTATGCAGAATTTATAATGGGGTTCATTTTCTCAGACATTAGAGAAATAGCGGTTGGAATAAAATATTGCAGGAAGTAGCAGAATTCGATGCATATAATCCATTAATTTTTTAATGTCTAGCATGCAACGGTAGTTTAATTAAAGAAACGCTTTTTTCTATTCGTATACTCTCACATATGACACAACGAACATGTCAGTTTAATTTCTTAGTTGATTTCTTAGGATTTTTTATTTATTTAAACGATCCATGATAAATCGTACCTTTGCCTTTTTATAGCGCTTCTTAGAAATATATAGGCTTAGTTAAAACGCGCTATTACCAAAAATGCCATAATTATAAAAGTTTATGAATGATCGATTTAAGCGATAGTGAATGTCTTCTGACTTTTTATATGAGTTAGATTTTAGACCAAGCTGTAACATGTAACATGTCTAAATAACAGAATGTTCTATTTGCAAAGTCTGAGGTTAAAACAAGACAGCGCTGGTTCGAATCCCAGACGAGCTGATCAGAGGGTAAACTCTCGGACGTACACATGACCGGTATAACGGATAACTGGCTTAGTTGCAGAACTTGCTGTAAACATATGGTAGTAAAAGTGCTAGATGACATCAAGGACAATCAGTGCACTATGATGTCTGTTGTTATGTTTAGTGATTAGTGGCTGAGCTGATTGGACATCGGTTGAGGCCCGACTCTGGTTCCATTGGTTTACAGTTCGAATTCCATTGCTCGTCCGTCTTGTATCCGTTAGGCCGCAAAACTGACGTTAAATTCGGATTTCGGTTTAGATTTGGCTAAGGTTAACGCAAATTGAATTGTGTTTATATTTGAACTGTCTAATTGCGTGCGATGTATATATTTTAATATTCTACTTTTAAATTTATACTTTAAACTTATTTATTTAAAGTGCACGTTAGTAGGTTCTACTGTGAAGACCTATGGTTACTTTGTCCTTCTTTTCATCCGACTGATTTAAAGTGAATTTATATGTACGTTGATTTCAATTTAGATGTGTGGATGGTTGCGAAATATCCAATAAATAAATAATTTTCTTGTATGTTACAGCGGGGCGTGACTACGGAGAGTACGACAGTTCGTTCTATGGCGCCCCTGATGACGGAGCCTCAAGGATCAGGGGCAAGAAGCCGACCTTCATGTCGCTGCCGGGCTCCCACGTCAACGTGCACGAGGGGGAGAGCCTTACTCTGAGGTGTATAGTGGAGGGAGACCCCAAACCAAACGGTATGACTAATTTAAATTTACTTAACTTATTAATGATGGCCTAGGAATGTCAGAATATCAGGTATGAAATGATGGTCATTTCATACCTGATACATAACCAGTATACACAAGAAATATACCCATAATATAATAAACAATCTGATGCTAATAAACAATGCAGTATCCATAAAATTATTAAAATATACATAATTTATTGTCAAGGCTTTCATGGAAACATGGCCAAAGTAAAACAATAATTAATAATAATCTAATTTATTCTAAGACTACATAGGCCTATTATAAAGTCTACTTGAAGAGTTTAATTCAGTAAATGCAATCCTTAACGTGCCAATCAAGCCATCCAGCCTTTCGTGGGTCGGTTAATTTGAAGCAATTGGTACGTAGTGGATGACTAGTTCAGAAGATTGCAAAGGTTAAATACGGATCTGGCGTCTGATCGCAATAGATCGAAAGTGGGGCTGGGGACCTTGCCAGTAGATTAATGTAAATTGTCACTGGTGTTCTGCAGCTCTATGAAAAGGGACCAGCTCCGGAACCTAACAAGAAGATTTTTGACTTTATTTATGATTCTGAAATAAAAGGAGTATATTGGTTAACAGGCATCTTAGGGACCCGTACATCATCCAGAATAATTTCAGTTGATGAACCGAGTCATATCAGAGGCCAGATGCCTTCATGTCACTTGCTGGTTTTCAGGGTAAAGTACATGAGGGTTAGTCTAATATTAATGATAAACGTCTAACACCTGTCTGCTCACCCAGGGATGATGTTAGTGACGTCATTGAGGCCAAACGTTGATGTGTATTGTGGAGGGTGACCTCAAACTACATGTAAATGATATAAAAATTTGAACTTGCATTATTTTGGTCAGTTTTGTAATCCTTCAAATAACACCTGTTTTGTTTTTGCAGATTATTTATATTTGAATCACATTATTGCTCAAATTAATGCTAGTATGGAATATGTAATTATGTCAAAACAAACCAAAAATCTAACAGGAATTTAAAAGCAACCAAACAAATGAGTAGGCTTACATTGCATTTCATTACAATGCGTTCACCACAGCTGACAAGCCAGTGAAGCCACTATAATACATGTAGAATCTTATGTTACCTATTTTAGTTATTTACTTATTTCAAGTTGCTGGATTTCAAAGTCTTCGCTACTAATTTTTAAAGTGCTCTATGGACACTTTTTAATTGTTATTACTACTTTGTTACTAGGCCCTAATTAGATAATAGATATAGGCCTACTCCATTATTTGGCTGAGAGTTTGGAGGGGTTTGGAGTTGAGAGTTTGGGGTTTGGAGCAAGGGTAAAGTATTCGAATCAGCAAGTTTTCCGGGTTTGACACTCAGGTCAGTCAACAAAAGACTATCCCAGTGTGTCTGGTAAGTTTTTCATGCACCTGAGCTAGCAGCAGTGCGCGCTATCAGACGACAAAGGACGATTAATCAATAATCATGGAGTCTTAAAAATGTACTTTCGGTAGTAAATATTGCACACTACCGTACTATTTTGCACCTATACCTTACTATTTTATTACTGACGTCCCTGACATCGTCCATGCACTTTGAATTATAGAAGTTTACACTGTATTGATTCTAATTTGAATTCTATTTGCAATTTATTCCAATCTATAAATAAGCCAAACAGTTCATAACTATTCTACGAGACTTAAATCAACAAATTATATGTACACAAAATCTAATAAAGCTTTCTACTCCTCTTATGTAAACTTTGTCTCCTCCATATGGAATGAAATTCCCAACGTAATCAGAAATTCTGCATCTTTGAATAATTTTATAACAGTTTATAAAAAGTTTTTAATTGACAATTGGTTATAGTTTTAATGTGACGGTAATAATTGTGTTTTTATAGTTGTGTTTTTATACAATTGTTTATCCTTTCTTTATGTGGCTGTGGTCAGCTAGATAGGGAAATATTTTCCCTCACTGATGACGGCCATGCACTATATGCACATAAATTAAGTTAATTTGTACATGATATGCACCTTTATTTGTATTGACACGTACTGCTATTTCGATGTTCGCAATAAACATATATATTCTCACTCTCGTCCTCGAATGAGGAAACTGACGTTAAACA
This sequence comes from Enchytraeus norvegicus, assembly GCA_034695365.1. Classification (NCBI taxonomy): domain Eukaryota; kingdom Metazoa; phylum Annelida; class Clitellata; order Enchytraeida; family Enchytraeidae; genus Enchytraeus; species Enchytraeus norvegicus. The sequence goes on along the minus strand of JAQFZF010000541.1, from coordinate 7,718 downwards.
TTTATTATTGTTATTATTGGACCATATTTTAATAATTATGTTGACAGTGGCCTGGTACAAGGGGGACCGAGAGTTGACGTACAGTCAGAGGTACAGGGTACTGACAGAGTCTGACGGAAGTCACGTGATGCAGATACCCGCCACGATGAGTCAGACTGACGCGGGCGAGTACCTCGTCAAGGCCACCAACGCCTGCGGCTCCACCAAGTACCCCATCATGGTCTCCGTACTACCCCGCAGGTACTGCTGTTTGTAATGAAGTCCCTGACATCATCCCTGGATGAGGAAATGGACGTTAAACCTTCATTGTTATTATTATTATTATTATTGTTACCCCATCATGGTCTCCATCCTACCTCGCAGTTACTGGTGGTACTTATAACCTAGAGGAGTGTAGTACCCCATCATTGTCTCCATCCTACCTCGCAGGTACTGGTACTTATAACCTAGAAGAGTGTAGTACTTCATCATTGTCTCCATCCTACCTCGCAGGTACTGGTAATTATAACCTAGAGGAGTGTAGTACCCCATCATGGGTCTCCGTACTACCTCGCAGGTACTGGTACTTCTTATATAACTTAAAGAATATTTAGTACCCCCATTAAATTTTTGGTTTGCTACATTTAATGAATCTTTGATATCTCTTCGGATTGGTTTCGGTTGTTTATAGTTCTCGATGTTTTCTTGGATGAACCATAGCATTCGTATTGTTGCAATGTTCCGTATTATTCCTAGACGAAATTTAAACTGTCATATGGCAATGTTTCGGTTGCTTCTGAGAAACCAGCCGAAAACTGCAATCGTTTGATAATAGTCAATAGGACATATTATTATACTGAGGAAGGCAACGAGTAGCCGCCTGAGAGGCCATATTTCCCCAAACTAAAGGCTACATTTCGATTGTAATAATTGGATCAGCTTGCTGGTATCAACAAGTTGATCTTGGAGTGTTTGAATGGAGTGGCCGGGATAGATATTCAATTTTTGCAATCTTTGTCTGCAATTAAGTTGTGACCTCCATTGAAGTCACAACTTAATTGCACACAAAAAATGCAAAATTGAATTGCTATCCCGGCCACTCCATTCAAACACTAAATCGATACCTTAGTATGTTATAATTGAAAGGATGACACGATTCATTGACCTATTTCAGAGTCGACGATTCTCCACGAGAGGGTGGCCCAGCAAGAGTTTATGGTAAGTTATTTTCTTCTTACTATAATTATTATTCATTCCTTTATTTATTTTTATATGTAGTCTATATTTCTACTACGATCACAAAACTACATTAGATCACTTAGAATGCTAATATATTATCTGTTAATTAATTTATCTAACTATTATTAATCAAATGTGTTATCATTAAACATTATCTCTTCGTGCTCTTGTTTTATAATATGTTTCGTCCTCTGAGCAGTTTCGCACCTTCCTTAATGTATCCTTAATGTGCATATAGCAGCTACTGTAGTCTGCTACCGTAATTGATGATTTACTGTCTTAAGAATAAGCAATGCAAAATTCTATTTTTTCAGTGGCTCCAGTTGACGACGAAGAAGAATTTATGGCGAAGTACAAGCCTTCGCCCATCAGAGAGATGGAGCTGCCGAGAAAGAGAAGTTAGTAATTACTTTATTTTGACTAATATTATGATAAATCTGCTTGAGTGGATAGACTGGCTTTTCTGATGATATTATACGGGCCTTCTTGATATTTTCGTAAAATAATGTAACGGACGCAAATATTGCGTCGACTACTTCATTATTATGAATAATATTACCTGTAATATATAAAATTCACGGAATCGAAATGCGAAGGATGTGGGATCCTGAGCCCATTATAGTAATACTTTCTTATGGCTTAATGCACGGGCTTTTATATATTAGTAGCCCTATAAGTAAAATAAATAGATACGATTTCCTATGTTTCTATCATTATAGGGCCTCATAGACTAATTGTTCAATGTTTCCTATCATCCTATGTCAATAAATCTAGCTCTATATGAACGATGAATATTAGAACATGGATCATCGACTAAAATTAACAATGGCTCTACGTATTATTATTAAAGGTATTTGTTTGATACCAGGTAATTTTCTTATTGTATTTTACACTCCGATTCATTAATCTTGTAATGCTTAAACTTGTACTGATTTATTTTGTTTTTTTTATTTAATTGCACCATAGGTTTGTATTTTCTGTGGGTTGGTCTGAAAAATATGCACATGGTTATCAGCTAGATAAGACGACATGTCTTCTCTGATGGTTTATATGTGTGTGTTTGATTGTTTGATGAAATAAACATGGTTCTCTCTCTCTCTCTCTCTCTCTCTCTCTCTCTCTCTCTCTCTCTTACGTAGCTATTGCGTTTTAAAATTATTTATTGTCATTTAAATTTTGTGCGGGAGCACTTTACTACTTGTAAGAGTACTGAAAAATAGATGGTATGAATGCAAAATTAATCATATAAATATTCTATGCAATGCAGAGCCGACCGCTGAAGATGAAACTGGCTCCCCAAGCGACAAAAGACCAGGTAATTCCTATTAGCTAGTTCGTTAGACCAGACTTAATTATATTATGCATGCATAGACTATTGAAAATATTAAATTTTACTCGTTCGTAATCTGTTGAACATTATCAGTTTTAGCACATTTGTATACTCAGACGTTATCGGCTATCGATTCTATTACATTTACTGAGTGTGTTTTATTGATATTGTTGTTTGACTCTACATTTGTCATTATAGCATCTAGAACATGACATTTTGCTTGGACATCCATTTTCTTCACTATCGATTCTTTGTAAACATGTTCTATTCACTATTATACCGAGTTACATGATATATTCATTATTCACGGAGTGACGGAGTGTGTTTGATTGATGGAATTGATTGGCTTGTCTTCACATTTGTATATTTTAGCATCATCTGTATATAGACGGATAGATTATCTGCTCTTTAATGATCGATACATGTTGTTCTTCTGGAAAATATCTTAATTATAAGCAGTTAGAATTGTAGTATTTATTGGATTCATACCAATATTTCGTCTCATGATTGGAACTTGATTTCCTAATTGTTATCCAGAAGGCCTATCAGTTAATTGATTTTTAGCAGCTTCTGCTGTAGTTACTAGTATAACATATTGGGCTCATAATAGGCTACATTAATAGGCTACATAAAAGAACATTTTGTAGGGCCTCTAAATACTGCCTCTGAGATACTAGGTATCTCTGAGTTTACTCTACTGAGTTTACTGTAGTTGGAAATAGTCTTAAAATGCATTTATTTAAGTTTAGCTTTTAAAAATGCTTGTGTTTAAAAAATGTCATAAAATTAACTACAGCCTCTCACGATCAGCCTAGGTCTGACTTCTCACCGGAAGCTGATTATGGACCAACGAACGTAGGATTGGTTAACAGAAAACCTGGTAAACAATAATAATAATGCTGCTTATGAATAGCGCTGCATTTCATTTATACACTAACGCATAAAGTACGCGATACTAAAATTACTAAATTAAACAGAGACAAGAAAATTAGTCCTGCCCTTTCTATCATTAATGATTCAATCTTCAATGGCGACTGGTCTATATGCGGTGGCACTCGCCTTGTTATCGCAGTAAATAATGCTCTACAACCGTTTCCAAGAGGTTCGGGGTTCCCGTCCCGAGTGAGGCCCGACGCTATAATACTAGTAGTATGAATAACTTAAAATAATAGAAAACATATTTAAGTTGATCGTTCCAGGTAATGGTACGGAAGAAAAAATGTAATCTCTCATGAAAAGAAACATTTACCGACTCTTTCAAATGGCTGAATATTCGGATGTGAATTTCTTTAAATGAATCTTGTCTCTCTTACCAGATTGCGAGAACAGGACTATTAATGTCACAGACTAATTTAATAACTTTATATTAGGCTAACATTATTATATAATTTACGTCTATTTTAGAATATTAACTAATGCTTTTGACCATTAAAATCAAATGATGCTAATTGCATATTATAGTGCCGCGTTTATTTTCAATTCTTATATTTTTGTCATATATTTTATAATCGGATTTTGAATTAAACTGTATAATATGTCTTTTTGTCATTGCCAGTCTTTCACCAGTCTATCAATTGAATTTCTTGCATGATGTGATTTTTGTCAAATATACAATTTGTCAGATGGAGCATTTGCCTTTTGAATTATATTCTATTTTGATCGCTGATTTTATGATACTTACAAATCTTTTATGCGCTATGTATAATTTTGGTATTTTACTAAAAATTATAATTGAATATGGAAAAATTAGATTATAATGCTTTCCATATGTAAATTTCTATATTTTGATACAAGTTGTCTCGATGACAAGCAATGTAAGTCTTTTGTTACCAAACTGTGCTATCGTCTTTAATTAAAGATCGAGTCGTAATAATTTGTTGGCACAAAATCAATTGTTCAATGCTATTCAAAACTAGAAGATCGGTACTGAAAAGTTGTTTAAACTGCAATTTAATGCAGCTCCGTGAAATGTTATATTTTGAAAGTATCATTTTAATTTTTCCCTACCCTATTATTAAGCTAAGTAATTAATTACTTAAACTGTTCATTATTATCGGGATATTAACATTCATTTTGAGCTTTGCTCTTATTTATATTTCTAATTTAAAAATTACAAATTCATAAAAGTATGATATTCTTATTGACCCTATTTAGATTTTGTACTACACAATTTTATAATTGCATTAAAATGCAAATATTAATTAAATTGCACTAAACATAATTTATAATAACAATATTAAATTTTCATCTCGCTGGCTGCAGTCTCCAATGAAGGTTTCCCCACTGGCTATGGAGGTGATGGGAGAATTCCCACGGGTTATCCGAGTGACGGAGAAGGAATTCCCACTGGTTATGGAGGTGATGGGGGAATTCCCACGGGATATGGCAGCTGTAGTGGAATTCCCAGTGAAGGTGGAAGAGCTCCCACTGGAGTTACGGACGATGATGAATATAAACCATCCCCCACTAGCGCTGTTCGTCCATCCTCAGATGGTAATAATCGTAGCCACTAGGTAGATTAGATAAATATAGGCACGTCTTCGTTTAAAAACCGTCAAAAATATAACTGCAAATTATGTAGCAATTTATGCACAGTATATATTGCACACTCTCGACAGATGTTATTTTTCAGAAAATATAGATTTTATGATTTTTATCATCATTGTTATGAAATACTTTTATTTATTAAATATTTTATGTTTGCCATAGAAATAATTAGGAAATAAGATGATATTGGTTAAGTAAGATGATATTGGTTAAGTAAGACCGTAGCCTACTGATTATATTTTCACCAAAGAAAATCTAATGAAATAACAGTTATAACACTGTAGTATTTTTAATTATCACAATTATTAGCATCCAAATTTTAGCGCATTCATTATAATAATTATAATACCCTATTCATAATAATAATTATGCAAACTCTTGAGACGTGCCTATATTTTAATTACTATTTAATAGCGACTAACTAACAAACGTTTGTAGGCCTAGTTACTAATAATTTTATGAAGTTCCATTTTCTGTGCAGCATATTTAATCGCTGAAGCAAAGATTACTTAAGCTATTATTAATATATTCTGAGTAGAAAACTTTAGGTTTCTATATTTTATCTCGTAGGCTGCGAGTAGAGGCACAATTGATTTGCGGAATCCGTAGAGTGTTAGCTTTATTAGGCTCTCCACGTTTCACAAAGAATTCATAATTATAGAGCTGTTTACTAATGTAGTAATGTAGAAATGTTGGTTGAGTAGGCTGAATTGGTTGGAACATGTAGCCTAAGTAGTTGTATGGGTCTTAAACAAGCATCTGATGCTTCTTGATCCTGGGATGTTATGTTATGTTAAGTTAGATGCTTCCCTTAGATTATCTGATTCGATCCTTTATTATTGACCTGTGACTTATTAGGTGGTTATTTTAAGGGCGACAGATTATATAATTTGTTACTTAAATTATGCTTTCTAGGTCAGTACTGTTTATTTGTCATACATCTAGTGATGGATTGAATGGAAGATTAATTAATTGTAGTCTATATTGGTTTTAGTCGTTCGATTTCATTGGTTTTTGTTTTGTTTGATCCTATTTGTTTTTAGATTATTATTTATTCTAATTTTTAATTTTTCTTTGGTCATTGATTCTTCTGTGTAATGATTGTACAATGTACATGTACTTTAATCTTCCAATTCTATGAAGACTGAAGCAATGAGAGTTACGTAAATGTCAGACTATTATATTTATTTTAAATTGATTAAATTGAGGTTGAAATCTCTATAATATATATAGATAAGTTATACAAATAAATTAAATTAAATACAATTAAATTAATGTAATTAAATTAAAGCGATAAATTAATCAATGAATGTAATTCAACAGTGCACGAGCCGGATACCAGTTACAAGCCGGTATCAACATGGGATTCACAAGCTGCACCACTAACAGCTGTTAGTGCTCCTTCTGCTTATGCTGCTCCAGCAGCTCCTGCTTCTGCTCAACCGTATGGTGCTTTTGTTGACTTCTATTCTTGTGCACCTCTTGGTGCTGTTCCTACAAGGGTCGTTGATGCACCTTTTGTTACTGCACCTTTCGTTACTGCACCTTTTGTTACGGCACCTTTTGTCACTGCGGAGACACCTTTTTCTGCAGCAGCTGCACCTACTGCATTTGCTGATCCATCGGCCTATGGTGCTACTCAGGCAGCAGTTTCTGGCCCAACCGACGCTTGTGGTGCCTTTGTTGACTTTTATTCTTGCGCATCTGTTGCTGCTATAGCACCATCTGATGTACCAACCGCTGCGGCACCTCTTGCGGCAGCCTCACCCAGAGCTCTGGCTCCCCCTGGTGAGGTAAAACTTTCTGGTGCCTTCCAAGATTTCTATTCATCTGCCTCCATGTCTTCTTCTGCCTACACCATTGAGGAATCTGCTTCTGGTTCCGCGTACTACCGCAATATTGAAGGTATAGGAACGAAATGTAAATGTTAGTGTAGACTAACAAGGAGGGTAGTACGGAGGCTAACACAGTAACACGAAGGCTAACCAACAATCTGTAATAGCTAACCTAGAATATAAACAGCCGATCATTGCTGTTATTGACAATCGCATGGTTACTTTTTCTATAGGTAGGATGTTTTTATTTCCACTCCTCAGATCAAATTGTTTAAGACTGGGATCAGGAGTTACAATGGGATGGTGGGGGGGGATGGTGGGGGGGATGGTGGGGGGGGTGAGGGGCGGTTCAACCTTAATCCCCAACTAGTCTTCCTAAAAGATTTTCTTACATCGATGACTTTCCTGAATCGAACTGGTAGAAACTGACTTTCCTTCGTCGGATCTCCAATTCTAAATCTGAAAGACATAAAAACCTAAAGATGTTGACGAGCGGAGGGAGCGAAACATTTTGATTTGCGTGTCAAGAATATATGAAAATAGGTACTGTTTTTATTTTCACACCGTCAAGAGGGAGTTGAACCCCCGTGAACCCCCGTGAACCCCCGTGAACCCCCCCCCTCCTGAATCTGCACTGCCTTCATTCCCAGTATGGAAGGCTGCTTCTGAGACTTTTTTATATTTTTAAAAGGATTAGACAACTCTGTGAGAAACACTGTTAACCGTTTACCGGCTTACACTTGCAATAAAATGCTAACACACAGCATCTCTTGGTGGTTAATTAACAA
>JAQFZF010000540.1:0-17229 GCA_034695365.1 Enchytraeus norvegicus | reverse complement strand
TCCTTTATTTCAAATCCATCTGTCAACCACAGATAGTTACATCATCAATACAAACAAAATACAAATACAAATATGTTCGATAGCTAAAAGTTAATCGGCTAATAGAATTATGAGACTTGCTAGGTGATAGTATTGTCATTAAACTAATAGCTATAGGCTTAGTCGGCCTATTAGTTCGAGTTTATTCGAATCATTTAATATCATGGGGGTTTAAAGTTGTTGCCATCAAGACTAGTTCGTTTTATGGGAAGTGAGTAGTTTTTCTTGCCAACGTCTCTGCGAGTTGAGTACATGTGAAAATTTAATGGAGGCAAAAGAGGAGCTACTACGTGATTAGGATTAGTACAAATGACACTAAATAACTTTGTATCTACTATGATAAAATTTGACAAACAACAAATGTTGGGGATTCGGATTATTATGTTCACTATCCCCCAGCCGATCGTCCATATTTAGTTTTGTCCGATCCAAGGCCAAGGGAGATGTTTTTGCTGATGCTTGCTCCCGAACTACTCAGAGTTGCCACTTGTAACAATTTGAAAACACCCATTTCAAGAAACACAATGACAGTATCGGGAGAGAAATCTTCATGAAATAGATCGCTTGCAGGAATTTTCATCAGACTGCCCTGTAAAACAATGTAAGGATTCAAATTACAAATATTATAGAAATTATGTCCGCCATTTTGTCTAGCATCGCGAGTATTGACGACCAAAGGTCCAATAATACGCCAAACGAAAGATTTTTCTCGTCGGTACAAAAGTCGTGTAACATTCTTATATGGAAAAATGCACGCTAGGAGTCGAACGCCAGGCAGCCCTCTTGAGAAATGGCGGCTACTGACACTCTGCAAGCTGCAGCGAACCCACACCATCAAAAAACGTTATTTACACATGATTCTATATGGTTAGACCCGTATTAACCGAGAGGTATATCACACTATATTTCTTCATTAAAACTGCCACGACAAGGTATTTTAATACATCATGCGCCCGGACTAATCTTCTTTTCTCTACTATAATGTTACGTTGTCGTAATAGCCCATTACATCTCATTTGGTTACTTAACGACAATTTAGCGAACATTTTAAAACATTGTAAAATAATTGGGATGTGCAGGCAGACAAACTGGCCAGCAGAGAGATGGCTAAGGAGACGTACACACCCACAGATGGATATGGATTGTACAATCCTGTGGAATTCTCTATACCTGTTGGGCCAATATTCAACTTTGTGTCTGGTAATATGTTATTTGACTATCACGCGACCCATTGGGAATAGGCCTACATCAGTTGTAGCAATGTAAAATTGTAGACTTAACAGATCATTTTTTCCTTCAAATCAAGATTAATTGAAGGCAAATAACAATTTTCTGTAGAAATAGCATTGATTTGTTTACTTCAGCTTACATACGCTTTAGTTCACATACTTTAACGCTTTACTCACAAACGCTTTTCTTAACGGTAATTTCGCGCTTGAAATAGGTATAACTAGCAGGACACACGTCATTAGGGTCTCAACCCCCGTCACTTCAAATGTCACCACCGACTTCACTCCCCCCCCCTACCCGGTAAAAACTTAATATATATTCTACTTCATCGCCTGGGGAAGGGGCTACCCGTGTTGTTTTCTGAAAATTCGGAAATTTGGAACAAACTAAAATTGAACGAGTAGATACGGTAAGAGTCGATTAACGCAGATGCTGCAGCAAGGGTCTGAGTGGACTGCGCCATATCTACTGTGTACTTGACCATTTGGTTGCTTAAGTTCCTGATTTGCAGAAGTCCTGCTATATCGGTTGTGGTATACGGTAGGTTAGGCCACTCGAAATCTCATAGTACAAAAGCGCTTTTGCGACATAAGCTAAGAGTGTGCGATGTAAAAACTTTGGATTGACTGATTGATTGATTTATATGATCTTATGTTTCTTTCAGTGTTGGTTCCCGGAAATTTGAAAATATAGGCTAACCGAAAATAGCACTTTTCGTAAGAGGCCACTAACGCAGAAAATGAAGGTAACAGTGGTCTGCGCCAAGATTGTACATGTCCCTTTTGTCACCCAAATTCAAGATTAGCAAAAGTCTAGCTGGCTTTTTCCTGCAGGCCGTCTAGGCTACTATTCTCTTTTATTTTCAAAAGCTGAGTAAAAAGTGCTCAATTTAAAAGCTACAGATTGATTTATTGATATAGATGCATTAACATTGACGATATCCTACTCAACAATCACAATCAAGGAACACCTGGGGCCAGATGAAAATCTGGATGGGGGGGGGGGGGGGGCTGTGCTAGATGACACTGCACAAGGAACAGGCCAGCATTATTTCAAACTGTGAACAGTTGTATGGCACTGCATGTGGAACATTCGATGCCCTTATCAATGCGATAGGCCTGGGGGCCTACAGTAGTCTAGACCGAACTAGATTCCAGATAATCGATTTAAAATGATTTGAACAGGGTGTACAGGGTGGGCCAGGATAAATGCAACTATTTTGACGGCTTATAACTTTGACAGTTTATATCGGAGCGTCTCACCCAATACTCCAAATTATAGCTAATTATCCATTTTATGAATCTGCCAAATATCTAAAAGATGCTCGAACTGTTTCTGCGAAAATGTCATTATTCATGGATGACTCATTTTGAGCGAAATCTGAAAGACCGAAACTCAAGATATCGACAATATGCATTATAAGCCTAATAATTTTAAAATCCTCTATTGAGTACTGAAAAATGATTCTATACACATCAGATGATGAAGGATTTCCCTTCTAGAAAATGGAATAAACATTATTACTAGTCATTATTCTCAGCTGGGCTAAGATGCTCGCGACGTGTGAATGAATTCTTTCTGGCTCACTATGAACATTCGATCGACTAATTCTGTACTTACTTAGGCATTTATTGCGAATTCAATACGCCTTTTTAACATTGTTACGCGTATAAATGCATAAAGGTGATATCTCCAGTTTCAGCCTTTCAGATTTAACGTTATTTCCTTGAGAATGAGGCATCCGTGAATAATGACATTTGCTCATAAACTGTTTGCAGCATCTTTTAGATAATAGGCCGATTCATAGAATGGATAATTAGCTATAATTTGTTGTATTGAGTGAGACGCTGGGATAAAAACTGTAACAGTTATAAGCCTTCAAAGTAGTTGCATTTATTCATTGCATTTATTTAACGCATTTTTATTCATTTATATTTTATGCATATACCTGGCCCATCCTGTATATACTGGTCGTCATTAGAGCTGCTATTAATAACGGTTACCTATAGGCCTATACAACTTGGCCTCCATAAACGTTGTTAAAGTATCAATTATTGGAACTGTACATACAGCGTTGCCTTCGCTATAAACGGTGTATTGCGTTAAGGGCCACTGTGCAATATAATATTTACTTAAATGTTACGTACATGTATGTGTCATCGTGTATCATAATGTATGTCTCTATGAACAGCTGTAGTAACTACACCGTCTGGCAAGAAGCACAACCCAAGGATAGCAGATAACGACAACGGTACAGTGAAGATCAGTTATCAGCCACAGGAGGAAGGACTTCATCAGCTTGATGTTCTCTATAATAAATCACCTATACCAGGGAGTCCCTTCGCTTTCTACGTGGACGCTGTAAACGTAGGGCACGTCTCCGCCTATGGACCCGGACTCAGCTATGGTGTAGCTGGTCAACCTTGTCGCTTCACTATAGTAACTAAGGATGCTGGGGCAGGTTAGATATCTCGTAAATCTCCTATAAAATTGTATATCTTCTATAAAATTATATAATCGTATATCTTCTATAAAATTGACGTTGATTTAGAAAAGCTACGCTGCTGTTCATTGGATTTCCCAGATTTAGTCCAGACTAAACTTCTGAGGAAGGCAATGGAAAACCACCTCAGAAACCTATATTTTTCTTGAACAAAGGTATCATTTTAGGTGTAAAAAAGACAAAGCCTTTGAGATAATTAATTGCGTAAAATTGTGTGCATGAATTTTGCCTTGGACCTGCCACGCGGCAGAACACTGGATAGAGAGTCTATAGACTAAATCGGGTGCAAAGTGTATTTGTTTCATATTTCCGCAATAATTAGGAGTTTATTAAATCAATCTGATAATCGCAGTTTGAAAACACACTCATGGTACACAATATGAAACAGAGAGATTTGCAAATGAGATAGATAAACGATCATGATACTTTAAATCCCGAATTCATTCTAAAGAAATCTAAACTTTATGGAAAGAGAGGGTTGCCTAATTTTTTGATGCGTAGTTATTGGATGAACATTGACCAATAATATGGTCAGTTTTGCAACAACACAGATGGTCAGCGATTTTTTGGCTGTGATTAAAAAATCATAGTGCATGGCATTCCTTACCTGCATAGTTATGAAATATGCACATATCATTATTTTTGATAAATAGATGCAGAATAATATACATAAAATACTGCCCTAATATTAAACAGTAATAAAATCCAAATTTAAGCCGGCAAATAACCGGTTCTCAGCTCACAGGTTCCTATCATGTTCCTAAAGAGACTTATTACAACAGTAGGTCGATTTGCAGTGAAACTGACTGTTAGCTATGACGACCAGAATAGCTGCGGCTATACTTGACAGATAACAAGTCTACCCTTAGTCGCTCAGGCAGCAAAAGTTTAATAATTTTAAAGTTTAATGAAGCTCTTTATTCAAATCATCATTGTCCAGTGGTTTTAAATGATATCACCCTGTTGATTGAAAGCTGACTGTAGAACAGTCAGCATTAACCTTTAAAATGTACAAAATAATTCAACGGCAATGTGGATTCGCTGATACCCTATGATATTTATTAGAATAAATCCGAACTGATACCAACACCCACTTAAGCTCCATATGAGCACAATTATGGATTAAGCTAGCTTAAAATAAGCATCTGATGCTTCTTGAACTGATGCCAATGCGTGAATTGGAGAATAAAAATATGGGAAGTCAGTTGGGGCCGATGTGCATCATATGTGATCCCTAGCATTAAATTGATGTACTAAGAGAAACTGCTTATTATTTAAAAGTTTTTAATATAAATGGTGGTAAAAATACAATTTATTTTATAAAACTTTGTCGCAGCCCTTCCCCAAACCCAATAATGGCCCTACCTTGAGAAATAATAAAAAGTACTAAAGTTCAACAACTAATAAAATTAAAGTAAAAGAGTGCAAATAAGTGACGCCAGCAAGATGCAAGCAACTTGCAACAAACAATAGGTTCAGCGAGCATAAGCCATTCGGCCATGAAGCGTTGATTCTGGAAGCAGCCAATCTAGGAACTATAGACATATCTGATGTAAGGTAAGCACTACTGCATGCTTAAACAGTCCTGTATTAAATTTTCTGCAAGGTTTTTAATTAATGCGGCCGTGGTGACGACGGAGTTGAATATTGCTGAATTATCCTTGATAGTAACTGTAATTATTCGGTAATTTTGCACAGTTTCGTTTCCCCATATCTCAAATCTAGAGCCATTAGTGCCCATTGCCGTTAATTAGCAACCACCTAATTAAGCAATTAAGTTAATTAAGCAACCACCTGGCCTAGGATGCAACAGGCCTGATTTTATTCTACGAGCACTACTATTTGAGTGCTATTTTGTCTGTGAAGAAGGAATACAGGATAACAGGCGTCAACAGGCGATCAATGTTTTATCTTTGGTTTCTGAATTCCAATAATGAGGACATAGGAAGAGCATTTCAATTCAAGATTCGAATCCATAATTGAGCGAAGACATTGCAGGGAGTTAGTGTTAGGGAGGGAATTGCATTTATTATTATTTTATTTATTATTTGGATTTAAGTACATTACTATCTTATATACTAAAAATAAACATCAATTTGTGGGGTAATCAGCCACCCATTTTGGCACACCAACTGTATCAATGGCCTCAGCCAAAGCCTATGTCAAAATAATTAGTGACTGCGTTTCGTAAAACTTCATAGTGTTTTTTTGAATGTTTGAATATTTGTATCTTTGTTTGTATGTTTGAAATGTTTCCGTATTTTTCCGGATTTTATCTTTTCTGTAAAATACACATATTTTACTGTATTTTAGTGTTACTTTACCGTATTTTACAACTATGCTTACCTGTGCATCTTAAGAATGAAGAATCGTTCTCTCTTCTCAAATAAAATTGTAAACTCACCTTTTAAATCTATGCTACAACTGACAATGTAAGCGCTGAGAGATGCCTTTGCTTGTTGCAGAACTGCTTAAGTACATATAAGGATTGTAGATTTATAAAAGGATGGATGATTTGTTTGTTCTTAATTGTACCAAAAAGAGTCCTTGATATCAGGCTAGTGATTTTTCTTATGGTAGATTGGTGTGCAACTCGTACGGTTTCTAATTATTGAATGCTGTTGTCAGATATTAATGGAGACCATACAGTGCTGGCGTATTCGAAAATGGGTCTCGTGATTGCACTATAGGTGATGTCCTCTTATTATATGTAAAATGTTTCCACTAGTTTTCTCTTGGTCTTTGCAGTTAGTTATTTGAGTATCTTTAGAGATTTTCTGGCTGCAGTTTTAAAATTGTTGGGATGTTCTTTGAAGTGAATTTGGGTGATACCCAGAACTTTTGGATGTTTGGTATTAGGGATAGCTTAATTGTTTATCGTCAATTGTGGTTGCATTTCCAGACCTTTCTTATGCGGAGAGAATAGAATACAAGAAGATTTGTTTGGAGTTTATTTATGTTTATTTATGTTGAAAATGTCATTTAATGGGCTCTATTAATATTTTATTTAGCCTGGATGCAAAGACCCCAGTGGGTTTTACAAAGCGATTCAATTGACAACGAATTGAATCGTCGACCGGCTGCTCGTGATCTGCGTTAAAAGAGCCGCGAAAGCATACAGCGTTGAATCTTTGCAGAGTGATCGAGGGCCTCTGCCATTGAAAAGATATCCAGCGCAGATCCATAGTTTGTCTAGAAAAATAGTCTGCCAATGCCATTTATAAAGAAAGCACCATCGGGATTCATCGAGCCCATCGACTCCATGGCCACGGGAACAACCCACGGGTCTAATCCTGATAGTTATCTATACTATTCTTAGTTCATTGTGCTCCAGTTACAAGGCGTACTGGGTTTATTTTGGGGAAACAAATTGAGAACACTGGAAATAAATTTGTAGAAGTCCCAAATTTTCTACAACTTTCTTTCAAAACTTCTACAACTTTATTTCTTTCAAACTTCTACAACTTATTTCGTGTGTTCTCAATTGTTCTGTGCAGGAGGATTAGCTTTAGCTGTGGAAGGCCCCTCTAAGGCAGAGATTCAATGTGTCGATAATAAAGACGGCACTTGCTCTGTGTCCTATCAACCCACAGTACCAGGAGAATATAACATCATTATAAAGTTTGCCGATCTGCACATAGCTGGATCTCCATTCACTGCTAAGATAACATCACCGGGTAATATCAATTTATTATTTATTTAGAAAACTTATAAGCCATATTATAATCCTTGTGATAATGTGATAAAACGCTTGACTATTTCTTAAAGACAGTCGTGCAGTTTTTGGAGACAGTCGTGAAAAGAATATTAACTAATGAGAATGAATGAAACCATGGAAAAATTTCTACATGTCTAATTCTTTTACATGGCACATATTGCGGAGTTTTCTTCCTCGTTCTTTGGTATTTGGTAGGTAAAAATACCGGACTGAGTTAACGACGATTACAAATGAGTTCTCCAAATCATATTGATAAAGTAGTAGAAGCAGTTTTTTGAATGAATCAAAATGACAGACGCACGATGATAAACTAGAATGCATTGATTTTATCAAATGCAACATACAAATGACATAACGGAACATAGTATCTGATAACACAGAGTTTCAGTATATCTACTATAGATAAAAATTGCGTTTAGGCCTACAATATTGTCTATATATGATATTGTCAGTGTACTTCCGACCGGTAGGTCAATGGCATATAAATGTTGAGTTTGTGTGCCTTATTCACTTGGGGACAATTAAATATTGTGTCTGAGGGGTCTCCTTAAAAATGAAATATAATACAAAGGATATTTTAGAGCTCCTCCATAGACTAGGTATTATTCTGGAACAGTAAAAGGAGTTGTCTAGTCTGCCATGAGCCACACAAATGTGACAATGATTGCTTAACCAGTGATTGCGTATGTGGATTCTACGAAAAACGTGAATCTTTCGGTTGGTCTATTCTTATACTTGCCGGATCCAACACTGCTAACAATAAATTAACTATCAAGTTAATTTTCTAAGAGCTCATGCTCTGTCGGAGTCTAATGCCTTCGTCGCCTCCTAACGTACGCACGGTTTTTCCAGTCCGTGTAGTCCCTTGGAAAGGTGGAAGCAGAGTGCCAGATATACAGTAATACACAGGTAACATTTTTCAAATTGCGTAGGCAGTATGAACTACTAATAACTAGTATGAAGCGGATTATCAGCCGGTGGATCCAGATTCACTGGAGCGTTCAACCACAATACATGGAAAATCATATATGGAAAATCGTGTCACCATTAATAAATTATTGAAAGTATGGATATATCAACTTCCAAAACGAACACATCAGCAACGGACCGAAACATAGCATCAAGGCTTTTTGCGACACTGACATATATTCTTGCTAAATCATCCTTTGTTGTTGCTGGCCCTAACCTTTTTTATCCCTACTAAACCTACTCTTCATTCCTGATTATAATTATTTGTCTTGCTTTAGATAACGCACAATGACATCCAGCGCAGATATTCGATTAATCCTCGTAACACTCTGGGATTTTTTATATCTCTTTGAGACTGACCTGAGATTTTATCTTGGGTTACTTGTATGTGAGGCAAGTACTCTACCGATTTGGCCAATATACTTTGCCAATTATACTTTGTACGTTGTTATTGGATGATGTTGTTGATATTATACGCTGTGTACGAATCAAATGTATATTTTATTGTATCTTTGGCCCCTAAAGATAAATCCTGCAAGACGCCTCTTACAGGATTTATCGTTTATGCTGACTCTTAGCGGCCAAAGATACAGCTAGATATACATTCGAAGTAAATACAGCGTATGACATCAACTACATCATCCGACTATTCCAGAGAAGCCTGGCTTACAATTTTGAATAACATTTTTGCAGCCCTTCCCAGCAGGAACCCCTGTTGGGGCTTGCTTCCATCAGGGTCCTATTCCCAGCTGTAATGAAGCCGGTACCGTATTACAAAAAAATGCGGTCCTGTGAACTATAACATAAAATGACGGAGATGGAGAAAGTCGACGCCATGGCCTAAGGAACTAAGCCTTCTTGGAGCAATAAAAACAAAATATATACTTTGTACGTTGTTTTTGGATGATGTTGTTGATGTTGCATTATGTACGTTATTGTTGTATTGTGTTGTTGGCGTTATACTTTGTAGGTTATTTTGGCTGATGATGTTATAGGCTTTTTTTTATAGGCAGTGTAGGTAAAGCACTGAGATGTGAGATATACAGAGTTTGTAAGATATAGACGTTTTGTAAGTTTATTTCGTCATCCACAGGAGGCATATAGCGGTCTTGCTCTTTGATTTCATACCAATTATTTCAGTCACGTCTGAAGATATTTCAATATAGGTTGTTATATGACGTGGTTCGGAGTGGTAACCAGCAAAATTTGCCCATTTCTAATGTTGCTGTGGGGCTATAAAGAATTACCCATCGAATCGTCATCGTCGTGCCTTTAACATCATTATTTTCACTCCGGGGAGGAGGTAGTATTTTCTCCTTTGGAGCAGTTATAACAGAAGTGAAACGTTCAGATTACATCTCGGCAAGAAAACTCTATCGAAGGAAAGAACCTGTACATCTCTGGGCAACGATCTCCAGTTGTATTTTCTCTAATTAGAGGGTTAAAACATTCGAACAGAAATGTTTTGTGGTGGAACCGTGAAAGGACGCTTTATACGAATTATCCTCATTGGATAATTCGGAGTTTTCTCTATTTTGTTATCTGTCCACTTTACTAAATATATTGGCAATTGATGTAGGAGTGTAGGGAAGGGTGATAGATACTGTCTTTAGTAGTTTGGAACATTTTGATGTTACGGGACTTTATAAGATTACTAATTCTTTTAGGAGAAGGTACTCTGATCTTTCCCACATCCTTAATTAATCATTCCCTAGACGAATGTATCTTTTATTTAGACCTTCTTAGGAACAGACTATTTAAATCTCTTTAGTTTTTCTAATTTGTTCAGATGGATGTGAGAACTTTTTGTTACGGCAAAAGGCCCGCTAGTAATAAATATATCTATTTTTTTTTAAATCAGTAGTCCGGTTACAATTCTTATCAGCGTCGCTTTAAGGCCCGGTAGTTGCACAGAGGGTAAGGGATAAGGGTTAAATTATAATGGGAGCTATGTAGAAACCTGAGATAACGTTTTTAAAACGATTATTTGCACAAATTTCACCTCCAGTGTATCAGAAGGTAAATATTTTACTTCATAATTTCAGAGGGTAATCACTACAAAACAGGAGGTAAAGTTTCTTTGACCAAATAATAATGAATAAAATTATTTTTTACAAAAATAAAATGATATTTTATCAATTGGAATGAATTTCGGGTGTTTCATCTCGCCAAATATATTCTAACCGAATGAATATTGAAACATTAATGTATAACAGCTGAAACTGTCTTAAATCTGCTACCAACCAGTGAAGCGACGAAATAATTCACTTTAGAACCATTTGCATAGACTACATCAGTTTTAATTTAAAAGCCACAATCTTTTATTGTTAAACGATTTAATTACCGGTAAATAATTTTTGCAAGGTTTTGTATTCTGATTTGATGGCATTCACCGATTTTTATTAAAATGGATTGCAACAAATTTATATAACTTCTCCATTGATTAATTCTCAATCCATGTCTCAATTAATTTATTCTCAATTCATTTATAACAGCATGAATTTGATATAAATTTAAACGACCTTCTCGTTGCTATGGAAACGATCAGCGCGGCCATGTTAAAAAAAATTCTGATCCAGTACAGAGAATAAGGTACAAAAGTTAATAATTTAATGTAGTGAAATTATTTGACAACAGTGTATGAGAAAGATTTTAATTAATTAATTTTATAACTGCGTTTGTTTTTTACTTTTCTTATTTAATTACGCTAATTAATTATAAGTTTAATGGCAAGCTAATTAGATCAGCGACCTAGAATCTTAACCAATAGAAATTCAGTAAAGGGCTTGCACCAGAGGTTAAACTACCTCTGATTGTTTTTACCTTCTTTCGACAAAATATCCAATTTTATTTGACCTCTTGTTTCGGCCTTACCACAGGTTATATTCTGTAAACCACAGGTAGCTTTACTCTCTGATTTTACTCTCTGTCTAACTGCCGGGCCTAACAATCTCAATACAAGTCATTATTTTAACTGCGATCATAATTCTAAATATTGTAAAATCTAATAATAATAGTATAATCTGTTAATAGTTAAACATAATCAAGCTATACGGATTGAATTTTTCTGAACTCATGGTGAACAACGCTCACCACTGCACTCATATCTGCAATCATTGATACACTTATTTTCTTCATTACTATTATCACTGCAAGCTTGAGTGCAGTGTACACAAGTGAAGTGTACACTTCACTTCACATACTACTCTCCCTACACTCAAAGCTGTACTAATTACTGGACTTCTAATTCTGAGTTGTGATAGTAGGATTTGTGTAGTCACAAATCCTACACTCATCAGTCACTCGACACCACACTCACACGAGCTCTTACTCGTCACTACGCTCATGACTGTACTTATCACTTCAGTATTTATTTTGTTGTTACCCGATAAGGGCGCCGACCGTGATGCCGATTCACTGCATCCCTGTCATTGTAAGTCAAAGTAGATCGTGTTTTGCAATGCGACTCCGGCCTACTGCATATAACGGGGGATGGGACCCTGTTGGAAGACAGGCCTCTACTGAATGCTGGAAATATTGGAAAGGAATATGGGAAAGGCACTCATAACCAATATAAATATTGGGAAAGGCACTCACAACCAATTGTAATCCGATCTTCACTGTATTAGCAGTTTTTAGCATCCCACCGATTGCAGGCTGTATCTTATGGGGGTTACACTCACTCATTGCACTACAATTATCTCTGCACTCGTCAATTCACCCATCACTACACTTATGACGATCAACATCACTGGATTCATCTCTGCACTTATCATTTCACACTCAACTGCACTAGTCACTAGCCTGCATAGTTACAGTTATTATTACTCCCCTCACTACATTCATCACCACACTCACAGCAGCTATCATTTCGATCATCACTGCAATTGCCACTCAATTAAGACTGCATTCATTGCGGTATTTATCACTTCACTCATCACACCAGTCAGCACTTCACGTATTTTGAGCGCTCAATGGTGCACTCTTGACTACACGCACTCATCGCTCCACTACTTGCAGTACTCATTGCTGCACTCGAATGCTTTATTTTTTGCCAGTGATATAATCAAGAGTCAAGGTATCATAATTTAAGCACAAGTATTTTTCACTCCTTTACAAGTATTTCTCACTCATGGAGCAGTATGATGCCATACCAGTTTCATTCGAACGAGTTTTAGTGTAATCTTGAAGGTTAATTATATATTAACCTTCCAGTTTACATTTAATCTCGTTCGGATGAAACTGGTATGGCATCATACTGCTCCTAGCTTGCAATATCGTACTTATGCCCAGTGCTTCACAATCTATTTCATGCGGCGGATCGGTCGAACTGTTTTAATGTCCCGCGGACCGGTGTCGTTTTTTATGACATTCTTGGCTAGCATAATGTAGGTCATAGAAATAGGACTCTAGTTCTTTTTGGTTAAATAATGACCGACGAGGCAGGCTACAAGATTTGTTTGATTTTATTAATATGAATTATAACATATTATATAGGTCGCTTTCTCAAATTGTCCGTTCGTTATAATAATAGAATTCTTCTACAACTCCCTGTCATTATCTTCTGCTTTCACTGCAACGTATGTAACGATCCTACACTTTCTCTTAGCTCATACGATTTATGATTTGTGATTCCCGTGGTGGGTCTGGGATATTTGAGAATAGTATAACCGATAACTGCACGTGTTTCGCAAGAGCCGACTAACGCAGATACCGAAGAAGGCAATGAAAAACCACCACAGAAACCTATATATATATAATCTTCAAGGCCTCAATTAGGTATGGAAAAGGCAAACCCTTTGTCTTGGTGATGAGACGCAAATATTGGGTTTGTCGTTGGTGTGCTCATTACAGAGCTAGACAGTTGATTGTGTATATAAATTTGTGCCTTGGACCTGCCACGTGGCAGAGCACTGGATAGACAGATACGATTTACTATTATGTTCTTTCCTCGCCATATTCTTTTATCAAACTTTCCTTTCATAATATTATTAATGATATAATTTTCCTTTCATTATTTTCTTTTTTATTATATCTATCCGAAGCCAGGCATGACCAATCCAATTCTTCAATTTATTGTCGCTCTTTTTTATCCCTCTGTTACAAGCATAATTATTTTGTATCTAGTCTGTGTTAGACCTGTGTGTATGAATTATTATAGTTTTCTAGTCTTCTTCGTATCTGAAATAAGCTACTTTTTGCATAGTGATCATTGATCAAAATGCACATCCCAGCGCCTTGTAGACTGATCAGATCGTAGTTCTATAATTCTCTTCATCGTTAACTTCATTATCCTTCAGTAATGAAATATCTTTTTTAGAAAAGGCACCTTTTGCAGAATTAACGGCTATTATTTCTACTTGCATTCTTCTAACTTATAAGTAATCCATGCACCAGGATATTTAGACGTCTTTATCGGTCCATCCGGTCTCTCTTTAAATCACTGCTTTCTTTACTATTTTATATAGATACCCTCATTGCCGTGGCTTTATTTTACTAAGCTTATTCAATTTTCATAACATAAATCTAACTTTTCAAAACTTTAATTTATTATGGTTGTAAACCTGTCGGCCGAGAAGTTTATACATTACATGATGTATGCTAATATCAATAATAAATAAGCTTAATATGCTGTCGATAAGAAGATTTCAACTGTGTTTCTATCTACATGTTTAGTATCACATCCAAAGTAACTGATTCATCTTCCTTCAACAAATTTCTAGAAAATTAGAAGCCTAGACGAAATATTTTCCAGAAGCCATTCAACTGTTTTTTGCTGCATTTTTAGGAATATCATTTACCCCGCGAGAGGTTGGTAATTATTTAGTGAACGTATATCGACACGGACAGCATATTCCGAACTCTCCATTCAAGATCTATGTGGGTGAGACGGAGATAGGTAACGCTGGTAAGGTGAAGGTTTATGGGCCGGGTCTTACTGCAGGCATGGCCAATGAGCTCAATGAATTCTACGTCAACACTAAAGAGGCTGGTCAGTACTCTACACGTACAGTTTTTATTTTTTTCTTATGGTATTATATAAATATTATATTGAATACAATTCTTTTCCATTATTATAAAATTAAGAAGCTTTAAAATGGTGTGATTAAACAATATCGTTATTTTTTTATCATCCACGGCACACTTAAATTTGTCCAAGAATCCTGCGGTACACTACAATTTTATATTACCTAAACTACTATAGGAATGAATTCTATAACCTTCAAATTCTAGAAGTTTAGATACAAACATGGAGTTAAAGATGCATGTGCCTACATAAAAATTGTTTACATTACCTAAAGTAATGTGATTATGATAACTGCTTTTGTTTCAAAGAACACAAACGTTTATATTAGGCTCAATATTCGAAAGCGAACCCGAAGTTCGTAATAAATGTAAGATCGCTCAGTTATATGTAAAGCCGAAAAGCATAATTCACATAGATACGATGTATAATATGGGAACAGAACTATGTAGTTCTTTCGGAAATCTAAGGATATTCCTCCTTTACCGCAGTCTAGATAACATCCAGTGCATTAGGTGAATTTTAGATTCAACATCTTAAAATCAATAAAATCCTCTCGAATGTCTAGAATACGACTTTAAATGTTACTGTTGAATTATCCGCATTGGTCGAAAAGGATTACGAACCCAACGCATTGCTCAGATGCCGTTGTATACAAATGTTGTTAAAAGTGCTGTGTTAGCATTGTTAGATGTTGCCAAGTCAAATTGAGAATTATTTTCTTGTGATCTGAATATTTCCTTTGCAACTGAATCTTGTTGGTCCTTCCGAATATTTATTGCGATCCTCGTTGTAACTAGTCTGCCGGAGTTTATTTTTTAATGCATTCAATTTTACAGAGTAGGCTAGTAACTTTTCATTCCGACCTTGCATTCATCAATTGAGTTCGTTCTGATGATCAAATATGAATATATTTGATATATTAATATATTGAATATATTATATATCTATAGCATCGTGGCGAAGCTCAAATAATAACATAATCTGGTCAGAAGTTTGCCTGCTTCGGTAAAGCCTACAGTCAGGGCCGGATAGAGGTCTTGCGGCAAAAATATTTCGCAGCCCAGCCACCCATAACATCGGTACCCCACCAATAGACTTATTAATGAGATATCCATGTCAGGGGTGGCGGGAAAAGATGGCGTTGTTATGTTGACATGTGTGGACGTCGACGTTCTGGATGAAGTCACAAGGAAAGAGTTGCAGGACTCTTACACACACATACACATTCACACATACACTTACCCAAGTTGGTTCGGGAAGTTAACCGAGTAGGTTCGGAAAAATTGAGAATTGATCCCACCGACAATTGAGCGTGTTCGTAAGAGGCGGCTGAAACAGATACGACAGTGGAGAGCTGATAGCCATGTGGCTATGATTTCTGTACAATGGACCAATTGCCAATTGGTCATTTAAGTTCCAGTCTGGCGGAGATCTAGGCTCCCACATTGGTTGTGGCACTTTGTTCCATGGCTATTTGACTCTCCATTGTTCATTCCTTTTTTTCTTCCTTTTTTCTTTTTCTAATTTTTTCTGTTTTTTTGGCTGGCACCGTCGGACATTTCTTTAACTGCTTATCTGTTTGGCTTTGGTTCTCATAGTGCTCGATGTTGTCATTGATGACGGTAGCACTCTAATTGCGTTTTTGTTGTTGTTGTTGCTGTACTTTTTCTCAGTAATTAACAAAATCAAGGTGTGTATGTTCGAAATTTTGTTGCGACAACAAAAGGGTGTTAAAATTAGGAATTTTAACTTTAAGACAATTAATTGCGATAAATTATAAGTGATAGAGAAAAAAGTTTTTTCTGCTTCATTGAAATTTAATCCTGTTAAGAGCTCGATAGAATCATGGATTCTACGAGGGCACTTTTGGAAAACGTGTGGTGAATATAAATTTTCTAGACCCTAGGGGGCAGAATTATTTTCACAGGAAACTAAATTTGGTGTGTAAATAGGGCTGGTGAATAATTAATTGGATTAATTAGTCATACGAGGCTGTCAGAATATAACACAAATTTAGGGGTTCTATTTGTATTAAATTCTAATTATTTCACATTCAATATAGAATCATGGAGTTTACCAAAACAATATTAGAAGCTTTCACTTCTGAAAAACTTAAAGGATGCTAAGAGTCTTAAGTTAGATGTGAGTTCCAACAAGAAAGAGGATTTGGTCGAAATGTTATTATTGGAGCTGTCACGTGGTGTAGATTTAGTTTTAGTTTTACTTTAGTTTTAGACCAAAATGCTAGTCCAAAACCTAAAACAGATGCCAAGGCTGATACGAGTGATGACCTTGACCTTTCAGCTGTAGAGCACTATCTTAATCTGTTGCCAAATGTTCCAAATGTAAATTTGAATGTAGTCGAAATCCAAGGTCTAATGATACTGATACACTAGGAACGGTTAATTTACCTGGTTTGTCGAGTGTCGCAGACAATGATTTAACGTTCATTTCAAATCACGCGCTGAGTCAGTTGCAGGAAAAGGATGTCATGATAGTTCGAATCCAGGCTGATGTAACTTGAGCAGCTCAATCGAACTTTCATTTCGAGGCCAATTCTCATGGTAATCCAAGTTTGAGATCTTCGAGTTCTGAAATTCCAACGAGATCTTTGCCAGAATTTTAGAAATCCTCGCCATAGACATTTTCTGAACTCTTTGAGGATGTAGCGCAGATTCGTAACTGGGATAGAGATTTGTGGGCTCGTGCAATTCCATCGAAGTTCGTTGGAAAATCTCAAAT
>JAQFZF010000539.1:0-17250 GCA_034695365.1 Enchytraeus norvegicus | reverse complement strand
CCATGGCGCAGGCTGCGCCATGAAGGTATAGGGATAGACGCCCCTGGCCACAGTAGTGAAATACGTATTTTAAATTTTTTTAATACATGTATTTACCGTATGTAATACTTTATTTAATACCGTATTTTATGTATTTTCTATAATATTATATAAGAAAATGTATTTAACAGTATTTTATTTATACTTTTCAATTTTTGTATCTAGCATTTCAGATCTAAGCATTTCTGAAAAAAACAGCTTTTTAATAATAATTATAGCACCGTCACTGTCAGTATTCAATCTGCATTTGTATAAGTAAAATAAGTTGATTTCAAGTAAAATAAAAGTGTGTCTTGTGACGGCATGGCTCACCGTGCACGTCGCTACGTTGCAGCAGACGTCCTGGGCGCACTGAGCCAGGAGGGCCAGCTGACATGTGGCAATTTGGCAACATGCCTTGCAGGCTGTCGATGGGGTATTGCCGCAGTCGCACGTCTCGCCTGGATCCACATTTCCATCACCACATATAGGTGTTGACCCCAGGGCGAATATCACCTCTCTACCCACCGCGTGATTCCTGAGTCCCGCACTTGGACTGTCGTCATGAGTTACCTAAATATACATGTAACCATAATGAATTAGTAAGTAAGTTTTCCAGGTTGGATGCGGGAAACTTGAGAATAGATTCCCCAATCCCGCACTTGGACTTTCGTCCAGAGTTACCTGAATATAATCATAACATAGGCCTATTAGTAAGTAAGTTTCCCGTGTTGGATCCGGGACACTTGAGAATATACCAACTGAAAACTGCATTTGTGCAGCATATGCTGTCGGAAACGGCCATGATAACGTCTTCAGATGATGAATCGGACGTTAAACCGTTATTTGATTTCGATTTAAGCTCGTTGGCTTTTCCTATCTTATCAACTGTAATGGAGAATTGGAGATGGTTCAGGATGCCGTAGATGCTATTATACAGTTGGTGCGGCTTTAAATCTGTAAACAGGTAGGTGGATAGGCCTACAGTTACTCTGGGTGAATAGGCGCACAAAACACTAACGACTAATTTCCGGCCGGTTTTGCACTACGCTAGATGCGTAAATTTCCACGAATTCAAATTTAACATAGATTACTTTAAATACAATTATTACCCCTACCCAAATCCTAACCCCATCCCTAACCCTACTCACTGCGATCAATCACAGAAGAGATTAAGATATATTCCTAATCATAAAATGGTCATTCTAAACCGGCCGGAAATTAGGCGCTACGCACAAAGCGACACGGGAAAACCGTTAGAGAGTAGGTCTAAAATCTCGTAGGCCTTCAAGCTTGATCGGTACGCCTAGCCTATAATAATGGATAGCACATTTAGATTGGCAATATTAAGCGCTTAGTTCACACTGTGCTAAAAATATTAGACTCAATTGTGGAAGATCATAACAAAGCATTGTAGGCTAAGCGTTTTTGCAATTATCTGCTCGATCGCCAAAATCCTCCCATTCGATGGGAATTCTTTCAATGCGCGGTGTAGCGAACCAATAATGGCATCTGTAGTTACTGTATTATCTAACTGTCTTTTGAATTAGGCTCTGCTTATTTATCACGAAGCCAGGCGATGAGAACATACCTGCCAAGGGTGATAAATATCATCCAAAAAACCTCTTCAATCTAGCTCTATAGACCGTAACAATCGATGCTTTTTAAAGTCGCTAGGCTATGAACAATCACAGGGCATACAGTAGAAACTTTCTTGGTCTCCACCGTCGACTTTTTTATATTTGTATATTGTTTTGACAAATTATAATAGTAAGATTGCCGTATTTCATTTTAATTAAAGCATTGTCCAGTTTCAGCAGAATAGTCAGTAGCAATCCTATATGCCTTACAGGCTACGAATGCTAGCTAATAAATAGTGTAGCTTGGCTATAGGCAAAAATATACAACACATACATTAGTTTTAGGTAGTCTACTAGGTTACTACTTCAATTTAGAAGACGTTCTAGTTTACGCATCTCTCTCTCTTTCTCTCTCTCTCTATCTCTCACTCTCTTTCTCTCTCTCTCACCCTCTCACACCCTCTCTGATCTCTCTCGCCCTCTCTCTCTCTCTCTCTCTCTCATATATATATATATATAAGATTTCCAAGCCTCTCTAATCTCAGTAGCTATGTCTTATAAACCCACAAGTGATCCCGTTATCCCTTCATCCAAGATTCCCATTCTTTGATTTATTGTAGGCCTACGCCTTTCACAAGTTTTATATTTTAGAATGTCTGTCATTTCACAACGGAAAGAAAGCTCCTCATTGATGGACAGCAATTCAACTTGATAGCCTACTGTAACAGTGGACATCCTGAGTCACGCGTTATCAATTTCACAGTAGCTTATTGAGGAATATCAACAATACATTGTCTGCATGTTCTACAGACTGTCCCTATAATACAATATACAATATACTATAATACAATACACAATAATGAAGTGTCTATAATACAAGAATACAATACACAATAATGAAGTGTCGGCCATTGTAACAGAGATCTCAAGCTTTCTGCTATCTCTTCTTTATGCTATACTTTCTTTTCTATCGCAGACTCAAAAATGTTACATAATACTATGTAGTTACTCCCAGGCGCGGATTTAGGGTGGCTGGGAGGAAGAAAGGCCGTGGCCCCTCGATTTGAAAACTATGACAATTTAACCCATTCATATGCCAGTTTGCAACTTTGTCCCCCCTCGATTAACCTCGATTTAATTAATTTAACTTGCGACCTACCAAAAATAAAAGTTAAAAATACTGACCCCCTCAAAATTACTACATCCGCCACTGATTACTGATTAGGTAACTCCAATGTAAATAAATAAAAAAGGCAGGCTAAAATAATCGCTTAGCCTAATTACTAGATAATATTTATGGTTAACAGGATTTACCTTCCATTGTTTGTTGATCTCAATGAAATTGCAAATGATAGCTACGAAAACAGTAGAAATATTAACAAATTGATAAATTACAATGTGGAGGCCATCACGGAGCCTAAGTTAGACAATAATAGATGTTTGATTACAGAATTAAGTATAGATTTGACAGATGTAGTAAACTACTAGTAGGCCTACTGTACAGTGTAAACAACTACAGTGAAAAACTATGGTAACCAAAACATGCTGAAAATTAGTTGAGCCTCAACAGAGGCAAGCGACCTTAGTTTTTAATTCCGAAGAAATATAATATTAATTTAGACCTACTATTAATGCAACTATTAATGAAGCTCTTCACAGTTCACACAACGCTACAAAAACAATATCAAATGCTTTCCCTTAATTTGTCAAAATTGGTTTTGAAAATCTCAAATGAATGAATAATGAGTAATGTGCGTGAAGGCAGAGATCATAAACTAGGCCTATATCAGAAGATACGATATCATTATTGGTGTCTTAGAATCAGTTGCCTGTTGCCTAATATTGTCTGCTAAAAGTTTCACAAGAAACTGATTATTCGAAAACAGGTAATGTGGTTCCCGAGTGACATATGTGGGGTACAAAATAGAATACAGCTCTTATGTTGACTTAACATAGTTCCATTTTCAGTTTCAGAGCCTATCTGTCTATTCATTGCTCAGTTACACAATAGCAGGTCCAAGTCACAAATTCATACACAGTTTACATTATCGATCACTAACGTGGACACCGTCGATCAACTCAAATTCATCCTTTCACAAAGGCCTTGATTTTAGCAAACGTAAGCGATGCCTTAGTCCAAGGAAAATTATGGATTCTGATTTGGTTTTACATGTGTATTTGCAGGAGTGTACTGTTGGATGCTGTCTGTAGTTGCACATCCCGCTTGGGACGTCCCTGACATCGCCTTCGGGTGAGGAACCGGATGTTAAATCCTCATTGATTGATTGATTGATTATGTTTCCTTGAACTATGGCATCATTTTGTGGTAAAGGCAAACCCTTTGTGAAGGAATGGACTTGTTGTGTAGATCAATGGTGTGCTCATTAATGAGCGAAAATGCAGATTGTGTAGTGTACTGTGTAATGTGTGTATAAATTTGTGCCTTGGACCTGCCATTTGGCAGACCATAGAATAGATAGATCTATAGCTTCTATATCTATTGAACATCTATAGGCCAACAATTGCCACTTCACAGATTCCTAATTTTTTTAAATATAAAAATGTGCACAATCTATTAATAATATTAATTGTGAATTATATATATGTAAATAATACTTGTACTTTATGATTGATAAAATAAGTAAATTTTCATATAAATCTTTTGAACAAAGTACCAATAAAATGCCTGTAAATATTGTCTAATAAGTTGTGAATGTTGGCTACATTTTGTGAAAAGAGTGTTTTGATATTTTAATTTAAATAGAAGAAGTTGAACTATATTACAGATGTTTTTTAATGAAAAAGACATAGGCCTACCTGACCAATGTATAATAGAATATTTTTAACTCGCAAGTTATTAAACAATAATTTAATTTGTGGAAAATTTTATTATTAATGTCACATGGAACTTGGTCTAATTCTAGATTTAAATGAACAGTTAATAACTAGAATTAACCTAGTGGTACTATATATCAAACTACATAGATCTGTATCAAACTACGTCAAAGATGACCGTTTTGATATTGTGTAGTTTTGGTTTCAAAGTAGCCTAGTTGGTACCTTAATGCCTGTTGAACAGGAGTTTGTTGGTTCCATTTCCCAGCCTAATTCTTCGCAGCCGTCGGCCTTTGCTGACGTAACAGACTCTAAACCCTTGCGCATTGCTTATATTGATCAGTGTTTACTAATTATTTTATACTTTATACAGATGCCTCTGGCTCTCTGCACTGATTGTGGTCGATGGTTGAGCAAGGCTACTTGATTCTTCTATGTTCAGTTAGCTCTAAAATCTAGATACTGTGGCATTCTTTGAACATCGATCAGCGCTTTATAAAAACATTTATTGATTGATTGGTTGATTAATATTAGTTCGGCATCGAGCGGCACTATAAAAACACTTCTTATTGATTGATATATTTTATTTTGGCATTGAGCGCCGCTTTGCAGAGCACTTATTGATTGATTGATTGATTTCAGTGTGTTCGGGAGATTTCGATTTAAAGAATAGAATTGTAAACTTGAAGCCGCTGGAGAACTGCACTGTGATAGAGGGCAGCGTTCAGATCACTCTTATGCATTTCGATGCCGACAATCATCAGAATAAGCTTGTGTTTCCTATGCTGCGGGAGATCACGGGCTTCCTCCTCGTCTTCCGCGTGATGGGGCTGAGATCACTCGAACTCCTCTTTCCCAATCTCGTCACGATCCGGGGCCAGACGCTGTTCCACAATTATGCGCTTGTTCTCTTTGAGGTACGTAAATTATGTCATAAATTATATAGATCTGCCTATTTACTTATATCCTAGACATGTATTATTTTGTGACTATTTATGTTTATGATGCTTGTAACAATCTGAGATTGTCAGATTGTCAATTGACTTCGATAAACGAATATATATAACTATGTAGATTAGCTACTTTTTATTTACTTATTATTTGTGTTGGCTCAGGCGAAACTTGATAAGTATAATAGGGCAACTGAAAACGGCAGGTGTTTGTTTGTTTACAACATTAGTAGGCTTAAGTACTTAATTACTACCGGTCCTATTTTTATAAGCTTAATGCAAATACTGAGGATGGCAAGGGGAAACCACCTCAGAAGCCAGATCATTCTAAGCTCAAGGCTAGTTTTTAGATGTGGTAGCCTTTTTGTATGTAAAGAAGTGGAACAAGACTTGGAGAGGACCTGTTCTACGGAGGAAGGACAGTACTTTTGTGCTATTTCAACAGACCTTAGCTCTTCAACAAATTTTGATAAAGCAGGGTTTATTGAAGGGGGGGGGAGTGGATGGTTTGACACTTTGGTAGAGTATTGACCCTGAAGAGTAGAGTAGAGTAGAGTATTCGCCTCAGAAACAATTCATCAAAGTTTGAAACCCAGTAACCGCAGGTTGTTTGGTAGGTCTATAGTGCACCAGCACTAGCAGCGAGCTCATCAAATTATTATTATTAATTAATTATTAATTATTATTAATTATTAATTATTATTATTTAATTAATTATAAAAAATTGTCGAGCTTATCAAAGGCAAAGGTAAGATTTATCATGGGGTGATAAAAAATAATAAAATGCAGTTAAGAAACGAAACTAATCTACCGTAAATTTTGTGTAAAATATTGCCTATAAAAATATAAAATATGAGATTGTTATTCAAAGCTTTAACTTGAAGCTCATAAAAATCTTAAATCGTTTGTCTTAGCTTGATAATCTTAGTTATGAAGCTTATTTTGTGGCTGTTTTTGTTAGGTACATAACCTGGAGGACATTGGCCTGTACAGCCTAAACAGGATCGTTCGCGGTGGGGTCCGTATCGAGAAGAATCCCAAACTGTGCTTCATTGACACGATCAACTGGGCACTGCTGAGCGATGTGGTCAAGGAGGATCACTTTGTGATGGGCAACAAGGATGCGCAGGACTGCGTGGACATGTGTCCTAAGGACAAGTGCCAAACGAAGTTAGAGACGATGGAGGAAGGGGCGGAGGTTTACGTACAGCCGCTTTGCTGGAACATGCATCACTGCCAGACAGGTGCGTGACAATTGATTGATTGGTTGGTTGGTTGATTTATTGATTGATTGATTGGTTGACTGATTTATTGAGTGATTGGTTGGTCTATTGCTTTATTTTGATTAAATCCTTGGTGTAGACAGCTGTGTGGTTTTTATATATTAAAATGATTCATTAAGAACGGAATGAATTGTGGCCCATCTACTCGATATTGACGTGATTCAAAGTGCCGCGGAAGCAGACCGCATTGAATCTCGGAGCACTGCGAATAAGAGCCTCTGTCAAAGGCAAGAGGTCTCTCGCTGTTTCCGGGTAAGCAACACAATCTGCTGTGATTACTTGATTGGTTGATTGATTGATTGATTGACGCAGTGTGTCCTAAGGAGTGTGGTCTGAGACCATGCTACGTGAAGCCGGACACAAGCGGTAAGAACCGACAGCACTGCTGTCACCAGGAATGTCTCGGTGGTTGCACCGGACCCCTAGCGACTGACTGTGTAGCTTGTCAGCGTATTTTCCACAATGGCACATGCCTCCAGAGCTGTCCTCCTGGACTCTATAGTGTAAGTTTATTTCTATAGTGTATGACTTATACATTAGGTCTGTAGTTTGTTCCTTCAGACTTGCAATACAATATGTACAATAATATGCAAAAATACAATAATTACAATGCAGTGCAATACATACTACATCGGGTATACC
Source organism: Enchytraeus norvegicus (assembly GCA_034695365.1). Classification (NCBI taxonomy): domain Eukaryota; kingdom Metazoa; phylum Annelida; class Clitellata; order Enchytraeida; family Enchytraeidae; genus Enchytraeus; species Enchytraeus norvegicus. Next base: position 9,942 of record JAQFZF010000539.1, on the reverse strand, counting down.
CAATAGTGTAAGTCCTATCTTTCTGTAATTTTCTATGTAGATATACAGTACACTATGCGATTCAAAATAATAAAATTATACAAAACAATATGGGTTTAATGTCTGTTTCATCCTCTGACAATGATATTAGGGAAGTCTCCACCATAATTACTTTTATTGATAATAATATTATGTGCTTGCCTTCTGTTATCGTATATATTGATATTGATATTATTGATATCGTATATCTGATATTGCCTATGATATCAGAATATTGTCCCGTGTTGGGTCCGGGACATATGAGAATAGTCCAACCGATAACTACATGTTTCGTAAGAGCCAACTAACGCAGATACTGAGGAAGGCAATGGAAAACCACCTCAGAAACCTATATTTTCCTTGAGCAAAGCATCATTTTAGGTGTTGAAAAGACAAAGCTTTGTGATGAGATGGACATATTGAGTTGGTCGATGGTGTGCTCATTAAAGTGCTAGATAGTTGATTGTGTGTACAAATTTTTGCCTAGGACTTGCCACGTGGCAGTGCACTGGATAGTTATACAATCAATCAATCAATGATGAATATTTACCAGAATAAATTACATATTGGGGTCAATCATTATACAAGATTTTCCCAGAAATTACCAGAACTGCTACCAACACTGAATCCAGCACACTCAATAATAGGAATTAGGCAGCAGAAACAGGGAGAAAGGCTAAAAGCCTTATTCAATCCCCAACCAAACTAATATCATTGATCAATCTTAAATTCGTAAAGCTAATTTGCAGTGAGTGAACTACCTCATCAAGCAGAGTATTTCACAAGTGTACAATAATATGAAACAGATCTCTATTATACTTATTAAAAAGTATACCATACTCAAAGCTGAGTTCACAAATGATCCAAATATACCTAGTCGTTTCGCTAAAGCCAAACTGTGTATTTCCAAGGAATGTAAGTGTAGATCAGATTAATCATTAACTATACACAGATATGACATATTCTATGATTTCGGAATTCAAGCGTCATATGATTATCCTATTCAATAACTTTGTATTTTTCTATTATAAATGATTGGGCATTAACAAATAGTAACATATTGGCTGACAGATTTAAATTGCAATATATATCCATCTTTATATGCCACGTTGGCATAGAAAACAACCAGAAGTTAAAATAAATAAAAACAAATCAAGGAGAAGCCAAAATAACATTATTGTTTGTGTGATGTAATAATTGTTAAATAGATATCTAAGTACCAGTTAGCAACTTCAAACTTACTCTGTAAGCTGATTTCCAGAAAGTACCGGGTAAATTTCTTGACATAGGTTTCAGCCTGCTCACTTTTAATCGGCGTATCATCGATGAACCGATCAACGCCCGGCTGCAGAGCCTTCACGATGAAGTAATCGACAAAGTGGGCAGCGGTAGGGTGACTTATGCTCCACCTGAAGAACTTCAGAATTATGAGTTCAGCTTCCATGAACTCGTCAGAAGAGAAACTGAGGCCGTGAGGTGAGATGAACTTGTTGATGTCGATGATACGAGGTATTGAAGTTTCTCTCTCTTCAAACTTGGCTGCAGATAGAAATAAATAGAAAATGTTCAATTCACACATTTCACAGTCCAATATTTACCAGAATTTACCAGAACTGCTACTGCTACCAGCTCTATCTCCAGCTCCAATATAACCATATATAAAGGTAACAGAAATAGGGAAGAAAGCAAAAGCTTACTTTAATCTCCAACCAGACTTAATAACATCATCTATCTTATTCTTAAAACTATTCACTGATACTGCCCATTTGCAATATCATCTGGCAAAGAATTCCACAAATCAACAACCCTGAAGGAAAAAGAGTACTTGCTAGTATCCGTTCTAACTCTAGGCTCAAACAACTTAAGCTTATGACCTCTTAAACCACTAGTAGAGAATATAAACAACTTTCATTTATTGCTAATTATGATACTGGCCATGTTGGCTTCGGCAAGCTTGAGAATTGACCAACCGAAAGCTGCACATGTTTTGTAGAAGCTGACTAATGCAGTCTTTTCACATCGATTGTGGTCTATGGTAGGCTAGACTACTTTTTCTTTCACTGTTCATGAGCGCTTCTGAAACTTAGTTAAGAGTGAGCTACAAAAGTTATAAACTTCATAAAATAAAAGTTTCTTATTGATTGACTTTACAAAAGGTAGCGCTTGGAAACACACTTATTGACTGATTAATTGGTGTCTGGATTGACTGACTGATTATTTAATTTTTTGTTTATTTTTACTTTATTTCTTATTTCTTATACTCATTTCTTTATTTATTATCGAAGTACCACAAACATAACCAGGACTCTAAGGACTCCTGAAACCTTTCCAGTTTTCTTCCTCTCTATGTTGGGCGCGTCCTCGATGCTCGACGGAGGATTGATAGCTGGTTAGGCGGATCGACGAGGTTTCCTGTGGTTAGGTCCTTCAAGGGATGTGATGACCATCAGATAGATAGATAGACCACAAACATAAGCTACAATGTCAGCGCATGCAGTCACACAAGAGGACAGAAAGGACAATTTTGTGCAACCGTAAGTAAACAGGTGACTAATATCATTGACAATTTGAAATTTAATATAAATAACTTTAGTCATTCATAAAAACTGTAGAAAAAAGTAAACAAGTCAAAAAGGAACAGGCAAACAATTTGTAATTGGTATTTAGATTGACTAAGCTCATACATACCTGCAATGAGTAGAGACGCCAGCCCCACTAGTTGTAGATCACGCAGTCGACACAGTTCATTGACCCCAGTGTTACCATCCATGAAAAAATCCAGCAGAGAAATCATGAGATGGCGTGTCGTTAGACAGAGATTAAACGTTTCACATAACTGTGCCAGCCAGTCGACGAGATAACGTCTTAACATGTTCATATGTGATAGACGACATGTGTACGAGGGAAGTTTTGACTCGAGAAGTTTAAGATAGGTGCAGTGATCTAACGCCAGAGATGATTTCCACCAATCGGCTTCTAACTCCATCGGTAATTCAACCTGGCAAATGCAAAACAAAATAATGTCAGTTTAATGTCCTTTTCATCTTCTCTGATGTATATAGCTATGCCATATATTTGAGGGATGCCTCCGGAAACATTTATAGGAAATTGCTTGTAAGCTAATATTAGCACAATAAATTAAAAAGTTTCACTGAATGGTTACTGATTAAATTGAAAAGCAAAACAAACATTAAATGGTGCAAAGCCAGAACTAAACCACAACCAGAAAAAACAATCCAAGAAAGATGCTAACAACTTTTGTTTAAAAAAAATCCATATATATTCACAAGTGACAGACGCACACACTAGTTTCCTTGCTGAGTTGCTTTTCTGTGTTTTTTATTTTTATTTTCTAATCCATGATTAATCGTACCTTTGCCTTTCTATGGGCGCACAATGCAACCAGTGCAGGTACATAATTAGCCTTCCATCTTCCAGGCACCGATTAACGATGTTAACAACAGAAAAACAATGATTCAGTGGCCTGAAATAGGCTGCAGGTCGCTTTGTGGAGCAAAGATGTATTAATCTTAACCCCAACCTTTGTGACGGTAGTGCTCGATTATGTTCAGAAACTTTGAAGAGAAGACTTGTGCTTCTGAATCTTGACGTTAAACACACTCAAACATACCAGTAACTACTAGTTGAAAATATATTCCACATGTGAATGCATAAATTAAAGAAGGGCTTCAATGAAGTAGCTATAAGTAACTTGGAAGAAGAAGGAATCAATGAGAGAAAGAATAACAAAGTAATGAATTAACGAAGCATAAATGAACGAATCAATGAATAAATCAATAAATGAATGAATAAATGAAGCATGAATGAGTGAATTTTCACCTGTTATTAAATTTACAAGTACCCGCCAATTCCTAGTTCAAACACAAAATTCCACTATCACAGCTGATACATACTAGTGACAATGCAGATAATTAACCGAATAAAATAAATCATTAATTAATTATTTTTTTATTAATTGATTAATTATCTAATTATTGGCTGATTTAATCACATAAATTAAATCACGTGTAATCTGTTATCAGCTGTGTTTATCTTTGGACCTTTAAATCGTCACGCCTCATTGAACTAATCCCTGTGCTAAAAATAGAACTCCTCCAAAGGGTTTAAAAGGCAAAGTCAAATTAAACGTCAGTTTCGTGGCCTAATGTCTATATCAGTGACTGGTGATCCTAGTGATACGAACCGCGAACCTATGGAACGTGAAACGGAATTTAACTGATGTGCTATCGGCTCATTCAACTAATTAATAATTAATTAATTGACTAATATTAAATTTTTGCTTGGGCCAAACTCTTTTGACACAGTTGCTCAAACGTTTGAATCGAATGCTATAGTTGCACGGTTTGAATTTCAGGGCTGGGCAGTCACTGATGTAGCTATTCGGCATCTTACAAATTTCATCCCTATAACCTATCTAGTTGCATAAAAATCTACCACACATATTTTTTTATTTCTATTCGGTCGTTTCTTACATATATAAAGTACATGCGAATTTGGACAATTATTATGACATTCCGCTATATATAAGTGATACCACTTTTTACCACTCATAAAATAGATATCATATGATGAATATCTAGATAGAGAACAAATTACCTTTTTTATAGATAAGGATCTAAAAATAGATTGATAAAATTATCTGTTGGCAGGTGGCGCCAGCTGTGACGAAGACATAAATAAAGATCATGGATATATTTATAAATAATTGTAATTTAATAATAGTGGTATTAACTTAAAAGAAATGTATTGGTATTAAAATACAAAATAGGATGTATTAGTTGCAGCAGTTGCTGCATAGACTTATAGCGGGCGGAGATAGGATATTTTCCTAGAGGATAGATCGCCTAATCACGATGAATTTTATGCATCTTTTCTATTGTGTTTTGCCTAATCGAACTCGAGTGAATTATCTATGGAATTTAGATCGATTTGCGTCTAGGAAATTATTATTATATCTAATATACCATTTGTCTTTCCTGAATGGACATTTAGCAAGTCCGCTGTCCAAAGGTTGGTATTTCCTAATTTCTCTATTCAACGGTTATATTTAACTTGTTACTGCTCAATGTCATCGTGGATAATAATAATTTCATCCAGTGATCTCGAGTCAAATCAAATGCCCAATCCTCGCTACCCATCATACTTCACACTTGGACCAGTTTCTGGATATTGGCTTTCCATCACAGAGCGGATTTTATATTGTATTGCCCTTCGGCTTGGTTTCATGGTGCTTGATGATGTCTTAGTTAACGGTAGCACTCTAACTGCGTTGTTGTTATTGTTTTATATTGAGCATTGAGCAAACACCTCTCAGCTGAACTTGTGGCCTTGAGATTATTAGATAAAATTTAATGATGAAATGGACATTAAACCCATATTGGCAAGAGCCAGAACTATGCGAGCGATTAAACGCCTGGATTGCAGATCTATAGGTGTATTGTTCGAACCGCATAGGCTAGCTCTTCCGTCCCTGATGTAGCCCGCTGGTTTTTGATAGTTTTAGTAGTCTATCATACAACTGGTTAATTGTATCTTTGCCGTAGAGAGTGCAGTAAATTTATAAATTAGGTATTGATAGTCGATTAACCTACCACGCTTGCTTTTTTCACAATAGGTTTAAGACTACCCGTTTACCTTGTTGGGTCTGAGAAACGGGAAAAGAGGTCGACCAAACAGTAGCGGCTTGCAAGTGTCTCAAAAGAGCCGACTATCACAGATACTGAGGAAGGCAACAAGAAACCACTTCTGAGTCAGATCTTCCGAAGCTGAAGGCTATGTATATTAAAGTTGAGGTGATGGCATACCATATAGTAGCCTTTGTGATGGGATGAACTTGTTGTTCAATGGAGTGCTCATTAGTTCACGAGCGTTATTATAGCAGGCTCTGAGTAGGAACATGTGCCTTGACCCTTCTGTTTGGCAGACTAGAAAGAAAAATTGAAAAATTATATTAGTGGCTTGTTATAAAATTGATAGGCCTATGTGCATAAATTTCTTAATGTGTGCGACTGTGCGTGCATAAATCAATCAATCAATCAGAATGCTTAAGTTGTAAAAGCTGTAAAGCTAAGTTTAACGTCTATTTCCATACCCAGGGATCTGTCAGAGACGGACCCAGCTGGGAATCGAACCCATGACCTCCTGCTTGTCAAGTAAACTTGCTATCGATTCGGCTATCGACTGGGACAAAATGTTTAGTGCATCTTTCAGTAATCATACAAATGTGTTGGATAGGGCCCATAATATATGGATACATTATGATAATTTATATTTATAAATACTTAACAATTTAGTAAAATCTGCGGTTTAAGTAAAGCCTATTTGATGGGATCGATATGATGTGCTCACTAATGAACGAGATTGTAAATAATAAGTTTGTATATCGAACAGCATCCTTAAATGAGGAGACCTTCATTATTATTATTATTATTATTATTTACAAAATATATTTATTATGTATGGCATTGTATGCTGTATGTCAGAGTGCTCATTGGCCAGATAGCAGGACCAGCAAGAACACAAGTACAATATTATGACATTGTAATGTATTAACATATTATTAGCTCAGATAGACAGACGAGATATATATTGCTCATTCCACATGTCTATTCTTTAATTGTGTGCCATGATATCATTGCAGATGATGAGATCATTATCACATAATAGAATTATTTATCTCATTTAAATGCAATCATAGCGCCCAATCGCTTCACTGATAAATGGTCATACTATGTGGCTGCTAGTAAGCCAAAGTATTTCTTTGTGCATTCACGGTCAAAATTTTCAATCAATCCATCAATCAATGAGGACTTAACGTCCGGTTCCTTACCCGAAGGCGACATCAGGGACGTCCCAAACAGAACAATGAGTATCTATCCCTGGATGAGATAGTTTTTTTAAAGATTAGGACCAGACTACATGGCACCAAAAACAATGCACTGTTTGGATAGCGTAGTGTCCCGGTGGTTGGACAATGGAGAGCGTAGTCAAATCACGGGCTTTGCTCAATAAGCAGGATGTCACAGGTTTGAGTCCCAGCCGGGTCTGTCTCTGACAGTATCCTTCGATACGGAAACAGACGTTAAACTTTAAATGCAGCTTTTTACTAAACATATATAGGACTGAGAGGCACACAGCTCTGCCCTGTCACCTTTGTGTACCGAGCTCATTAGTAGAGGCCTCAGAGACAAAGATGCTAATCACCTCGTTAGGACACAGCGTCTGTAAACCTTACCCCAAATGCACTAGGACGAGAAAGCCGATTTGAATTCATATTCACGTTTACAAATTTGTTATTTTTAAAGCCAAATTTAACGTCTGTTTTACGGCCAAGAAGCAGCATCAGTGGGGGTCGAGCCGTGAACATGACCCTGATACTTAAAACCAACTGTGTCAAAAGCACATTTTAAATAGTTCTTGTATTATTTATAAAAACTACTATTAAGGATAAATTGTTATTAAAATTTATTGTTTAACAATTCTTATAAAATCCAGTGCATTATAAATTATAATATTTGAGTTAAAGACTGTCCATAAAGATATAGGACTTCTTAGTTTAATAGTTAAGTTAGAAGTAGCGCTCATTTTGTTCAATTGAACAAAATGAGCAATTGAACGCTTTCTATTGGTAAGCATCTTAGCATCCATAGACTAATTAATTATAAAAATTAGAAAATTACTAAGAAAAATTTGAATGTAAAAATTCTGTGTATTTTTACAGATTTGCCTGCACTTAGTCCACTCTCGCCTTTATCTCATTCGTCCACTGGGCTTTACACTAAGAGCACAGTACTACAAGAGTTCAGAGACCATGACGTCACTGTACCAACCATCTACATACCCAGTGACGACCTGGTCCAACCAACAGTTGAACCCGGCACCAATGTATGTTAAGTTGCCTACTCTATAGGCCTATATATTATATAGTCTACTCATATCTATATAGTCTAATTAGTCCATATATCATGTATATATATATTTGTTTTGCTGTAGGCTATATATATATATACATGTCAGTGTATGTATGTCAATTCAATAAAACACAGTTCTCTCTCTCTCTATTCAAATATATTCTATCTGAAATTTCGCTCCGACTCGGCGGTTTGTATTAGACTGCAGGTCGCTTTGTAGAGTGAAGCTGTAATAAGCTTAACCCAATCTTTGTGACGGTAGTGCTTGATTGTGTTGAGCAGTCTTGAAGAGAAGTCTTGTGCTTCTGAACCTTGACTTTAAAATTCAACCAATCAATAAATCCTGAAGTGCAAATTTAATATCAGTTTCATCATATGACGACGACATCAGGGACGTCTCGAACAACATTTATTTGAACTGCCAACCTACCCACTCCAACAGGACTAGAAAAAACAAATATTGCAAGTGAAGAGTATACTAAGAGTCCAAAACACTAATTAAGCATCTAGTTATTGCCACAATCTATAAATCCTCTAATAAACATCGTGGGATGATGATTTTTCATTCTTTATAGTTCTAAGAGAAATTTACTTTAAACTTAAAGTCTGTAATTAATTAATGTCAGTTTTTTACTTATAAATATTTTCAGACCGGATATCATGAAAGAATTTACATGACTTTTACTGCCTTCAACAAAGATTTCAAATTAGATCTACAACTGAATGGGTAAGCTAATTATTTACAAAATATTTATTAATTATTACTTATATTGTCCCTGATATCGTCGGCAGATGATGAAACGGAGGTTAGAGTCAATATTGTAAATATATTGTTGTATTGTACTAGTTATTGGACTATTATGTGCTTGTTATGACTTGTTGTAACTCTTTTTCATAATATTTTCTGATCCATTTTCTGATTTGTTGTATTAAAATATGAGTTATAATGTGTGTTAAAGAAGTTGCTTAACTTGCATTCTACAGTATTTATCTACATTAGTCCCCTATTACGAGCATATTCAGTTACCTGTGATAGTGTCTATTCTCAAATATACTGGAACAAACGGGAAAGTCTTATTCTTAAAACTAAAATTAATTCTATTAAGTTGAAAAAAAAGTAATTTCAATTTTAGACAATATCTTTGGGTCTATTTTTTATTTTCAACATAGTGCACGGATTCACCTGCCATAGCCATAATCTAAGAATAGAACAGTGCAGGGGGGGGATTCAATTAGTGGATGCAAATTTTTAGCATCTATTCCAAGGAAAGGTTGAAAAGGTTTTCTCTATGTAAAGTGACAACATTGTAGCAAGGCTATTTTGACAATCTTTTTGTAACCTATGAGACAGGAATAGAAATACATTTAAGAAATATATCAATCTCTTGACATTTTTCTAATATGTGTTGGCCTTGTTATGTTTTTTACATCTTTTTTCTCACCTGTGAAAGCAGAATGTCATGTATTGTATGGGTTATGTCTTCCAGGCATAATATGACTCTAGCATTAGATATGATCTATACAATAATACAACCATATGCCAAGGATAAATATAATTATGATTCTTGGAAATGTCTCATGTTCATATAGAAAAAGATCAAACTTATTTTTAGCTTGCGGAATTTTATTTCTTTATTTCGAATAGTATGTAAGAATATCCTGAGTGTTTTTTAAAGTTATTAATAATTTATTTAACATTTAAAGTACTTTGTAAAAGGGTGATTCCACATCAAATCAACACAGTTTTGAATAAAATCTGACATGACCGTCTCAGATTTTCTTGAAATTTGGTACAGTTTGAGAGTTTGGTGAAAAAAAGTTATTCCCAAAATTTGAGATTTTTTGGTCTGGTTCCGACTGGTCTTCGAGATACGGGTCGACGAACTTTGACCGAAACGCGACGACCCGAACGGGTCGAACGATCGTATCTCAGCTCCTATGGAAGCTACAGCATTCAATGTTATATCAAATGAAAGGTATTTTAAAGCTCCAT
>JAQFZF010000538.1:0-17256 GCA_034695365.1 Enchytraeus norvegicus | reverse complement strand
AACCTAACCATAGGCTCAATCAAACAGCTCTTTTCAGAGCTAACACAAATAATCAATAATTCAAAGCATCTCGCATGTCGTGAGATTGCATGCGCATGATATAGCCTAAGCCTGTGGCGTCCTATATTAGGATACCTGTTTTGACCCCCATCCACAGTCGAGTTTAGATAACATTTTTATTTTTATATGTATCTGAATGAAATTTTGAAATATTGCAGAGAATTGGTTGTTCTCCACTTTCAGTAGATTTCACATGGATCGGTTAACTGGTTACTAATATATTGTAAATATAAAAGGGTGGTCACTTCAAAGACTCACAGTGTATAATAAGTTACTTATTTCTAACTTAGTTATCTGGTTCGGTCCAGTAAAGCTATTCACAGAACCGGTACTAGATCTAGCATGAGCACATTGTATAGTCTGCAGTCTCGCTCATTATTGAGCACACCATCAACCCAACAAATCGATCCATTCACAAATTATTTGCCTTTACCACTTGTAAAATGATGCCGTGGTTCTATAAACTTATGACTTCTGATGTAAGTGTTCCATTACCTTCCTCTGTGATTATGTTAGTGGGCTTCTTCGAAACACGTGCAGCTTTCGGTTGATCAAATTTTTAGCGCCCGGATCCAATACGGGAATGTTACTAGATAACTAAATTACAGTAAGATGCACTCTCATTATTTCTGTTTGTAGCCACCTCTCGAAGACTACAGAAATGGTCAGATAGTCGGCTACTTTGTGGGCTACAGACAGAACTCCACCCGAGCTCCATATTCCTACGTCACAGTGACGTCATCAAGGTCACGTGGTCAGGTGAAACAACAACAACAGTATGAAACGTGTGAGCTGAATAATTTGGATAAGTTCAAGATCTACTCGGTGCACGTCCAGGCGTTCAATGCTAAGGGTGCTGGTCCAACGTCTGAGGATGTGATGGTGCTTACTATGGAAGATGGTATGTTACAATTATTTGTGTTTTATATAATCTATCGATGAATCGATGTCTCAATCAATCCACTAACTAATATCAATCAATGTATGAAACATTAGTTTCTTTTCTCTTTTTAGTGTACTGCCTAATAGCAGGGCCATGACATAAAACTTTTCTATACCTCTCTATCTTCATATAAAGAAATATTTCTTTGCATATGTACATAATCCCATATAATATCACTTCATCCAACATTACTATTCTTGGTCTGCCTCTGACTTTCTTCTCGCTATTAATTCCTGCAACAACCCCATCCCCATCTCTTAAAACGTGCCTTATCCAACTTCTATTTCCATTTCTTAACATGCTCAAAATCAAATCAAATAACGGTTTAATGCCCGGTTCATCATCTGACGACGATATCAGGGACGTTCATCAGCCGCTGTCTTTGTAGCTGCTGTCATTGTAGCCTACTACTTTTATGGAGTGTTCAATACGTCTAGAATCTAAGTAATATATTATTTTATTATAGTTTATTGATTACAATAATAGAATATAACTAAATGTAATGTTATTTTAATTTGTTTATTTGACAGTTGATTGTAATGAACAATCTACAGAGGCAGCACTGTAATGCTAATCCTTAAATATACTTATTTAACAAAACATCGTTATTCTAAATACCACATTGTTTCGAAATCATATTTTAGTTATTCTAATTTTAAATGATTTCCGTAACTTCCTTTTTGAGCTGTATGAAGTTTAGTTGAATGTGGATTTGGAATGACATTAAATTTTGTAGCTGAACTTTAGTACAAAATCCAAGAGAAGAGAGTTAAAGAGACCAAACTCAAAACTCAGGACAATAAAAAAAATTTTAACGTTACCCGATTACAATAATTGTCATCTTAAATGTCGATTACCGAAGGAATCGACATTTAAGATGACAATTAAGATGACAATAAAAATTTTTTTAACGTTATCCGATTACAATAATTGTCATCTTAAATGTCGATTACCGAAGGTCCGATAGCAGATTTAATACAAATATAGTACAATACAATGCTTTATATATTTTTGTTGTATTCGGAAAATTTGAGAATAGACCAACCGAAAACTTTACGTGTTTTGTAGAATCCGATTAATGCAGTCGCTTAGGAAAGCAATAGAAAACCTTCCCAGAAGCCATCATTTGAGGTGTAATGAAAGCAACGCCTTTGTGCTTTGATGGAGTTGTAGAGTTGATCGATGTTGTGCTCATGAAGATAGATGTTGTTTAGTAATTTGAATAATTGTTTCCTTGGACGATGGACCTGTCATGTGTCAGAGCGCTGGATAGATGGATACAAATAATTGATTATAATTATTAGTCTAGTTGCTGTACAGCCTGTACTAGTAGGCCCATTTATAGTTTGTCTATGACCCTACACACTGTAAACAGGCCTACGTCTCTACTGCAGTGGTTTATTATCTCTAACAGCAGGTGCAATCTAGAGTAGAAACATTGCAACTGTTTGTTACTCAAAACTTAAAATTTTGCCGCCTAATGCGCGCGTTCATCTGCTACTATGATCACTATACATTCGGTTACAATTTCTAATATCCTTCCACTTCCCTCTATAATGCAGTCTATTGTCATTATTGATATAACAATAGTCGCTAAAGGCTCAAGTGCTTGCTTTTGTTCCTTCCCCTCAGATATTTAATAGTTCCATTTAATTGTCTGGTCGGCAGAACACCAGGACTATCTCTGCACCAATAGATCGGTAACGTACTGGGTCCGTCACTGAAATCGTCTTTTGGTGCTAAATCGGAGGTTGAGCTGCGCTGTGCTATAAATGTGCAGTTTCTTTAGCTATTGTTGGTTGCTGTATAGCATTACTTTAACAAAAACAACATTTACTAAACAAGTTACATCATGTAAGCGGCTCCAGCCTAAAAATTATTTAAGTGGCAAGTTGAGGTCATATCCAAAATCTTACATTGAGTTCAACAATGTAACATAGGATAAAAAAATGAATGGGATAAATGAATCGGCACAGCCCCGATCCGGGTGGCCAGTGCCCCCCCCCCCTCCCTCTCTCAAATTATGCGCAAAACTTAGGAATTGAAGGTAACGTTAATAGAGGTAAAATAAGACGCTAGATATGTTATTCCAAAGCTTAAGATCCAACCGCAAATAAAGAACGGATATCTGAAAAGTGGCCAGAGCTCTTAACCACTTTATTGAATGATCTTATCGTAAATAGTCTGTGTTGTACTGCTCTGCGTCTCCTTTCCATCTGATTATATTTTCTTATTTTAGATGGTTTTTATATATATCTCTCTCCGTGCACAGCCTTACGGCAGGTCCATGGCATATAATTGTAGGCTTAGAGTTTGTATGTCATATTTTCTTGGAGATCATTTTGCTTTCTGAAATGGATTTTCTTATCTTTCCTCAGTGATAGTTAATCGGTTTCTACGTAACACGTGCAGCTTTCGGTTGGTCCATTCTCAAATTTGCCGGAGCCAACACGGATTGTTTTATATAACAACTGTAATGAATATTATTTAGCTCTCTGGATCGTTCGATCATGCATTGTGTCGCACTCCCTTCATTGTATCACAGTAATAACCTCAATTGTTCGCTACAATTTAAACTTTCTCTATTGTCTCCATATGTCCGTTGTGTGTTTTTATTTTAACCGTTTTCTGATATGAATGTGCACTGGTACAGTTGGTCTACATAGGTTAGAAACTTTTGTCCTATACCACATTATACGCATACAATATTTCTTGACGAAATCTTGCTCCTTGTCAACGTTGTCAACGCCCTAATTGAGGTAATTCCGCTGTCCGTTTTTCAAATATTGGCTCTTTCAACCATTCTCTTACTGGCATCATCAACCATTTCCGTGGTTGATGATGCCTTTCGTTGGCCAAATTAATTGTTGCTCTATCTGACTTTTACTTTTGTCTTCAAGACTCGAATCAACTGTATGTTATTGTCTTAATGGATAAATGAATTTGTGCTGTTGGGACGTCTCAGAAAGCATTTTTAATGGATAATGTTATCATCTAATTTAGAAAATATAACTATTAATATATTGTAGCAATGTAGGCAAATTGGTGTTAGAATTACTGTTAGAATTAATTTTATATTACCGTCATTATTTGTTAACATAATTTATCTAGTAGCAGTTTATCAGGAATTTGCCTTTATTTTATCTTATTTTATTTTATTTTATTTCTATTTTCAGTATTTGCTTGCCTGCAGTCATCTTTTTTATTGTTAATAATGCTCTTTGGCACTTCCTTTATGATTTCCGTTACCATTGAAATGTGATGCTTAGTTGGGACTTGAACCTCGACCTCTTGAATGACAATAAATGCGAATAATGAGGTAGGGCGACTAAGGGATTAATGGGTTGCATGCATGAGTGATTGATTTGTAATTGACTTCAGGATTGAGTTTGGAAAGTACAATATTACATCGTTAAGTCAATGAGAATTTTCAAGAATTGTAGTTATTGGAGATTTTGATCGATGTGTTATTTTTGTTAATATTTATCTTAATTATTATACTCGTAGGCGAGTAGATTTTAATGTACGCCATTTAAATGGATTGAGACCCGTTAAAATAAAATCACTGCTTAATAATATTCTATCTGCCTGATTGTTTTATTTTCATGCAGTGCCGTTGTAGTTTGTTAGCACCACAATTGTAGTAAATAAAATAAATTAAGAAATAAATATTAATAATAAGAATAAAATAATAACAAATAGTTGTTCTTATGAAATTAATAGTAATAAATAATACAAATATTTATTATATCTATAACTGCGATCAAGGGTTCTCTTCCCGCCCAGGCACGTGCCCTATTCACTAGGTCACGTGCCTGTGTGTGGTGAGAAACGTGTCCGATGATTTAGTTACAAGAAAAGAAGAGACTGAAGTTACGGATATTAAGTTACAATATTGTTAGAATATTGTAACAATGTCAGGGTCATGTGAAAGTAATAGTAGAATATGCACACTCACACACAAGGAAGGCGAGGATTTGAGGGCGGCGAGGGGCATTACCATTCCTATGATCTGAGGGGGGCGGAGGCCATACCTTTCCAGATTATTTTAAATTATACATATTTTGAACAATTTAAATACAAATTCTGCACTCACGCTCCCATCGATTTTGCATTATCATAACAAGAAATTGTCAGGGGATCTTCAAGGAAAAAATATCTACGTGTTCCCTCAAAATAAGACAAAATGGCGAAATCGGAGCTAGTTTTTAAAAAGTCACTCGCGTTGGACTAAATGTCTTAGGTACTAAGCACCCTGCGCTTTTCCAATATTGAAATATTTATATTTTTACACATGGAGGCCAGTAGCAGCGCTACACCAGGTGGCACCAGGTCAAACTACCTGGTAAAAAGCCTCCGACCTGGTTTCCAACCTGGCGAACATACCTGCCAGATTTTTATATTGTTATAGAATTTTACCATTTTCCGACCTTCCTTCAATTTTAAGTGACCTGGTAATGACCTGATTGCTCGGACGGTCTGGCACCGCCACTGATAGAGGCGAAATCGTGGTAAAACTCATATCTCAAACTTGATTTCAGTTTGTGAAGTTTAAGTTTTCCACAGGGTGATACAATATATAATACATTCTCAGTTCATTAAAAACTTGGTGATATGGCACACTCGCTAGATCAACTTGTAACAATTTAACGACTCTCAAACGTTATAAAGAGTTTAATGGAGAGATAGAGAGGTTTATCAAGCGTATCTAAAGTGATGTCCATTGTACACCGGTCCTAGTGCTCTACCGTTGAATGAAATGCCTTTGTATACAAATATTGTATTGTGTTGTACCAATATGATAAGGTTTGGGGAGTGTTTATGGGAGGGGGTGGGGGTGGGGGTGGGGGTGGGGGGGTGGGGTGGGGGTTAGTATCACTCCATATTGTACTGTACGGTAAGGTGCCATGTCGTTTGTTTGGGACAGCTGGCATCCTCGGGGTCGAGCCCCCTGCCCCCCCCCCCCCCATCGTCGCTTCTTCCCTCACAGAAAGGACTTCCGTGAGTTCGACGTGTGTCGTCTATTCCCATCTTTATCTGTAGGGCCTACTTATTCTTTTTATTGAAATGAGTGGAAAAAGAGGGAGAGAGAGGGTTTGATTGATAAAATTAGTACGCGAAATATAGTCTGAGGTTGTATGTGTACAAATCTGTGTGCACATGCGTACATGAACACATTCGTGCATACAATACAATACAATACAATACAATACAATACAATACAATACAATACAATACAATGCACTGCAATGCAATACAATGCAATATACAATACAATGAGGATAAGTAGATCAATCAATAAGCAACTTTATTACTATGCTCGATGAAAAGTGTTACGTTAGGGCTAATGAATATTGTAGAGTCAAGTAGCCCTCCAACAATAGCCTACATCAGATGTGGTAGCCCGGACCTCGGCTAAGCTGGAATATGACCGATCTAGTTGTCTGAAACACAGAAATCACTCTTCACATGGCTACTGATATTAGCCGATGCTATATCTGTTTTAGAAGCCTCTTACGAACACGCTCAGTTGCCGGTGGGTGGATTCTATTCCAAATTTTCCCGAACCAATTCCTGGAAAATATAAATAGCTTGACTGATTTAGTAATGATTGATCGACCGATTGTGTGATGATTGATTGATCACTAGCTCAATAGCTTGATTCGCTGGCTGCTGGATTGAATCAATGATTGATTGATCGCTTGATTGCTCAATAGGTTGATAAATTGATTTTTTAAAATGATTGAGTGATTAATCTATTACTCAGCTAGTTGATTCGCTGATTGCTGGATTGATTCATTTATTGATTGATTGATCAATGGGTTGATTCGTTGATAACTTGATTTAATCATTGATTGATTGTTTATATTTCTAGTGCCCAGCCAGGCTCCACAGCAGGTGAAGGCTGAAGCCATTAGTTCACAGAGCTTGAGGGTGTCATGGACGACGCCGCCACTGTACAGTCTCAACGGTATACTGCTGGGCTATAAGATACGATACAAGCCTGTGAGAGATGACGAAGGTTCGAACTTACATATCGTTATAATAAATCACTTTGCATTTTATGAATTTCGTTTTGTTAAAAACTTATTATTTTTGCGTAGTAGGTCAAGGACATCTAAATGATATGAGTATAGTATTATATAGGTTATATTATTATTATAGGTTATTCATAAAGATGTCCGTGTGTAGGAATTATGCTTATTAATAATTGAATTTATTTATGTATTTCTATTTTATTTTAAGTGCCCTGAGTTGTATACGACCCTACGCTAAAAAAGATAAAATTTATATTTATTGCTTTAAAAAAATGTGTATAGAGGAAGAAGTCTTGTTTATAAATCTCCAAAACTCTGGAATGCCGTCGCGTTGAAGGTGTCGCGGAAGCAAATTTCATTGAAGCGTTGGAATGGTGATTAGTAATTGAAATAAATTATTTTACTTCGTCTGTTCTATGTAATTCGTAAGCCTTTGTCCAAATTTTTTAAATTTTAAATTCAATAAAATCTGTGGTAAGCAGAAATCTTTACAGCTCATTTTGTTGGAAATTAGTGAAACACCATTGTTACAACTCATATCTAGCATAGAAATCATCCGATTGGTGTTGATAAGGTACTCTGATACGTCCATTTGCTACAGGCTATTGTATAAAGACTTAGTGTTCAAAATTCAATTAACATAAAAACATTTAATATTCTGAATATACACTTAATTAGCTTAATTAG
This sequence comes from Enchytraeus norvegicus, assembly GCA_034695365.1. Classification (NCBI taxonomy): domain Eukaryota; kingdom Metazoa; phylum Annelida; class Clitellata; order Enchytraeida; family Enchytraeidae; genus Enchytraeus; species Enchytraeus norvegicus. The sequence goes on along the minus strand of JAQFZF010000538.1, from coordinate 9,528 downwards.
CCAAATTTAGTAGACTCTACATTTAAACCAATAAAGGGTCAGGCCGTAGGCCTATTCGAGATCTGACCGTGGTTGCGCAGTGGATAGAGCGCTCCAACATTTTATACAAAAATCATAAAATGAGAACGCATACAATTATAATAACATGTAGGCCCATTGTAGGCCTACATGTAAATTCGCGTAGTATGCATGGTTATTCATTTACTGATACGTGAGTCACATAATACTTATACTTCTCTAAAAATTGTAAAAAGATATTATGAGGATGAAGCCAATATCCAAACAATGCGTTAAGATTGAAGTATCAAAGGTATAGAGTGGTTTGGGCATTGGTCTAGTATCTCTTTCACTGAATGAAAAACAGAGATCAAAGAGGTAGCTTTTCATCTACTTGTGAAACTGATAATACGAGAGAAAGTTGATATAAATCAATCAGTCAATGCGAATTTAACGTCCGTTTTATCATCTGATGACGACATCAGAGATATGAAGAGTAGGCCTAATATGGAGTACGAAACGTGGATGAAAGAGAGTTAAAGATCTGTGGAGCAACGTGCTGGAAAGAGTGATTAGACAGTTTAAAGCGCGAAGGAATGCTTGATCTCTCTCGAGAATGATTAACTTAGAAGATTTTGCGGTAGCAGGCTGTTTCGCTCTGATCAGGTGGGGTATGTAACTTTTGCCATGCGTAATTGATTAGTTAAAGAGTAAGTCTTATAAATGATGCTTTCCATTACTGTAAGCCAGTGTATGCGATATATCTGTTGCTACATTGTCTCCTTATTATATAAAAAGTTTAAGCTACGCATAATTATAGGACTAATAATGCTTTCTCAAAGATTTTATTCATTCGATATCCTGTAGGCCTAGATGCAATTTTAAATTGTCAATATTTCAGTAGCTCGTTACCATTCAATTATCTATGCGATTATGACATGAAAATATAATTTTTTAAATAAATTGCATAATCTAAACTGATAGATTTAAGCTTAGAAATCGATGAAATAAATATTGCTGATTATCATTCTTTGCAGTTAAAGTATTGCCTGAAATCTAACGATTCTAAATATCACGTAAAATGTAAAATATGGAGATACTTTGAGAGTATAATTATTTCTCTTTAATTCATGAATAGGCATATAATAATGTAGCACTGGTGGTTAATTTCTTAAATATAAATTTATCGATTATGTTTGCATTAAATTAATTGATTTTTCTGTATCTAAATTTATGTCTACCATTCAGTTGATGAAATTAACTATATTAATGCTTTCAGGATGGGCGCTATTTGTGAATATATTGAAATATCTTACATTGTTGTCATAGATGAGAGCTCGGTTTTGACTCAGACGACCAAGGATCTAACCTCAATCGTGGCAGGATTGAAAAAGTTCACAAACTACAGCCTGGTGGTGATGGCTTACACACGCATGGGGGAGGGAGTGAGCTGCCCCCCACTATACATCACCACCCTGCAGGACCGTATGTGGATGATATTAGTGTTTATTTATATTTTTCATTTCATTATTTATATATTTATGTTAGTGTTTACACATTTAATAACCAATCAGTCAGTAAATCATTATTTGCATGTCAGATAGTCACACAATCGATTCAATGCATCTATCAGTTAATCGATCAATTACTAACTAAATGTATCAATCAGTTACTTAATCAATGGATCAGTGGGCGAATCAGATATTCAAGCAATCGATCAATAAATCAGAAATAAATATGTCAATTGGTCAATCAATCACAATAGAGGTTAATTAATATAATAGTTCGTCAATTCAATCAATGAGTTAATAATTAATTAGACAGTTTGGCAAGCTATCTCAATTGATTATCGACATGTAGACTTATCGCAATCGATATGCATGTATTCGACGTCCGATTCTCCAATCTCCCAATGGTGTTGTCAGGAACATATCTGCAGACAAAGGTTCCCAGCATTTCTATCAATAAATCAATAACTATATTCATAAAGTGCCGCTCTATGCACAATTCAACAGTAGCGCTAAATGAACAATGGAGCATCCAGTACCAAATCTCTGCAATCTGGCAATTGACTGACCAATTGGTTTAGCTATGGCACAGAAGTCGTTGCGTGGGTCATAATGTCATGCATGTCTGCAATACCTCACCACTGCAGTACATTCTTCAGTCGGCTCTTGTGAAACACTTGGAATTTTCGGTTGATCTATTCTCACGATTCCACCATGGATCCAACAAAGGATTCAAATAAAGAATAATAATTAAATTAGATGTATGAACGCAAGAAATGCATACAAAAATGATTATAGGTTGATGCATATGTGTGACGTTGAAAGTGTATTGTGATGTCTCTGTTTTTATTTTACATCCAGTACCTGACATGCCTACAGATATAAAGGCAGTGGCAGCAGGTATAGATCGTATCCTGGTTGTATGGAGACCTCCTCTACACAGCAATGGAATACTCGTCAAATATACACTCAGCGTCGCTGAACTCAGCGTCGCTGAAATAACTGGGGTCAAGCAAAGCCAGGTAAGGCTACTAATAACAAGAGGCGCGAATTTAGGTGAGGGGCAGTGGCTATTCTGGTTTATGCAAAATGGGGTGGCCAGAAGGGTGGCAAGCAAAATTTGGGGGTGGCCATATGTTACATTTTTAGATGTTTCCAAACATTGCATGCATAGAGACCTGTTTCATTTTTGGGATGGCCACAGGGATGGCCGGCCCGTAGTTTGGGGTGGCCATGGCCACCCCAGGCCACCCCAGGCCACCCCTCAGCAACGCCACCAATGAAGGGGCCCTCCCAATCCCCCGAAATTCTTTTAATCTTTCAAATGATTTCACTCACTAAAATACCTATTTTGGACCTCCCGCTCGATCGATCTCGATTAAGGTGTCCGCCTCGATAAATAACGAACGTTAAAAGCATTTGTCACCCACGCCGTCATAAATACCTAGATTTTAAACACATTAAATTTAATATAATCCAATTGAATAAATGAAACTTTTAATCCTTTTGACAGCATATTTATTCCAGTTTGCTATTTCTTTTGCGACAATTAAATAATTAATAACTCCACACTAAACAGACATCACCGTGTTAGATATCCATGTGACATCGGTTCTTCCAGGATTTTAACCCCGGTCTTAAAGTTTATAATCACATAGCAGTTGTGTACCACATGGTATACAACCTTGGACAATGGAAATTTGATATCATTCTTTTTACTATTTAAAAGCTGTACATACTTTTTATGTTTTTGTACTGATTGGTATACTTTAGAAAAACTAATTTGTACACATTCGCCAGGTGGAGCCTCAGGTGCTGGATCTAGAAGCTGACTCATTGAGCCACCTGGTGAGTAATCTATCAGCTCACTACAGATATGGCTTTACTGTGTCAGCGAGCACTGTGATTGGTCAGGGTGAACCTACCAGGCTCGTCACAGCTTCTACTGTAGAAAAAGGTATGTAAAATTAAATGTATGGTTATTTGTTTCATCAATCAATGAAATTAATGTAGTAAATTAATAAAATTTCACTAATGTCATTGAATCATCGGCAGATACCCGGGATCGGCGAGAGACCTCTTTTCTTGGGCAGAGACTCACAATCGCTCTGCAGAGGTTCAATGTGGTCTGCTTTCGCGGCTCTTTTAATTTAGTCGGGCTGCCCGACTAAATTAGAAGAATCAATTAAAATTAAATGAATCGATTAAAATTAAACAATTCATTCCGTTCTAATTGAATCGCTTTATTAAAAGCCACTGGGTTTATTATAAACAGGATAAATTATAAACAATTAATCAAATAATCGACTGATCAATAAATTATCTAAAAGGTCAATCAATCAATAAATCATTTGTTATTATAAGATAGAAGTGTTATATAAAAGTAGTTATTGTTATCTGAACTTGATATGCTATATTATATTGTATATAATGTTATTTCAGTCAGTGCACGGATAGCCAGTTTCTCGACGACTCTCTACTCACACACCAGTGCCACAGTGGAACTGCCGTGTGTAGCGGTGGGGGTTCCGACCCCGAGAATATTGTGGAGAAAACGGTTTGTATGGGATATGTTAAGTGCAATGTTAAAATTTAATATTGTAAGTTATAGTTAATGAGGAGATTTCATATCAATTTTAGTTGATATGATTGTGTGTTCTTTTTTTAGTCGCCTATTTCCACACATGACAAACGCACATTCTAATTTCCTTTCTTAGTTGCTGTTTTTAGTGATTTTATTATTTTTACGATTCCATGATTAATCGTATCTTTTTCAATGGATTTGATTAATTTCTCCACACTTTCTCAACAATCAATAAGCTATGAATAAGATAAGCATACTTTAATGTGCTAATGATGATAATTATTTAACTTCAGATTGTCCTTGAATTATATTATGCAAACTATGATCTATATGCCTATCTAGTTCACATATAGATTTATGCTTAGATTATAGACACAAATTCCAATTACGCAGTCAACTATCTCGATCTTTGATGAGCACTCAGTTGATTGAGCAAGTATGACAATCCCGTCACAATGACTTTCCTTTAATGCCACTTAATGTGATAACTTCTACCAAGGCAAAATTTGTTGCTGAGGTGGTTTCTTTTTGCATCCTCAGTATATGCTTCTGCACCTCCTACTAATACTAACTGCTTATGGTTGATCTTTAATCTGGCATAATAATTTCGATTGCAGAGGTGTAGCAATGCCATTCATGGTAAAGGACATTGGAAGTGAACGCAGACATGGAGATGGAAATTCTGGATTCCAGGGGATTGGAAAGGAGTGGAAAAGGATGTCACTGCAGTCCAATGGATCCCTGTTTGTGGAGGAGTTAGAGTCGCCAGATGCCGCTGATTACACGTGTAGAGCCGAGAATGAACATGGTGCAGACGAAATACTGGTTTCTCTAATAGTAGAAGGTTTGTCATTTACATTTTAGTATTTAGTAGTTAGCTCATCCGTTCCAAAGATTAATATTACTAATTAATGATTAAAAAATTATTAATGATTAATAAACTAAAATAACATAATGTGCTCGTTACTAACAATTGTATTATGGTTTATATCTTTGTGAATCTGCAAACAATGTTATTAAACAAACATGTAATTATTGCTTAACTATTAGGACTGCAATTATGTGTTTCTAAAATATGGACATCTACCAAAATTATTCGTTCATTCAGTTATGGTGTCTTTAATTAAGAATAAATCTGGCAATCTATCTGATCTTAATAACTATTGAGCATATCAATTTCAAATGGTGTATCTAAATTGATTTAATCTCTAGCTCAATATTACACGTATTACTTCAGAGTATGATGATTTTCAATTTAATTTTAAATCCGGTCACTCTACTTTTCTGTGTAATTCATATGTTAAAGCAGACTATTCACTGCTATTGGAATCATTGCAGTCGTGTTTTTACATGTTTCATTGACAATAGTAAAGCTTTTGATAAAGTTAATCACTGAAAATTGTTCATAGAGCTGCGGACTGCTGCCTCTATAGCAACGGAGATTAGAGCAACGCGCTTGGGGCTTGCAACTCAAAGATAGCCAAACTGGACAATGGCCATTGAACCAGCGACCTCATGTTTCATAGGCCACTTGATCTGCATGGTTGCCTCTGTATTGAAAGAAGACAACAATATTCAGTATTCTGCTGTGCTGCAGTAGCCTAATTATTCTGGGTCACTAATGTATTCCCTTTAGTTAAATTTGAAGTCAAACAGTGAGATGCACATAATACTATTATAAATGTTTGAATATTGTTATGCCAATCAGTCGCAAGATTTCAAATAGGTAAGAAACTGCACATTAATACTTGTTGTCTTCAGGAAGTTAAATGTTCCAATTAAATTGCCTAAGTGTTAGAGTGTTCGGTGTTCTTCACATTCTCTATCTGTTATAATAGCCTAAGTGTTAGTGATTGATGTCCTACATGTACGCGTTCAGACGTTCTCTATCTGTTAAATTCTTGATCTAAAATTAATATACCAATGTATGTATGCTGGGTTCATTTCATCACAATATCTTACAAACCTTTTAAACGTTTTCGAAACAATAAAATTATTATTATTATTATTTTTTACCCTGGGTGTAAAGAGCCCGGTGGGTTTTATAAAAGCGATCCAATTAAGAACGAATTGATTCGTCGCCCAGCTGCTAGAGATCTACTGGGTAGATCTCGAGATTATTATTATTATTATTACAAATTTTCTGATGAACAGAATAATAAGCCCATAGAGACAATAGGCCTGAATCCCGACGAACCCCGGTGGAGCTGATTTCATTAATGGCATTGGCAGACAGATTGCGCTTCATACCCGGAATCAGCCGGAGACCTCATTTCTTTGGCAGAGGCTCTCAATCGCTATGCAGAGGTTCAATGTTAATGTTAAAAAGTCAATGTTAGCTCAACTTAGCTGCAAATGTTTAGCCTATCGCGTGTATTTGATGTTATTTTAATTCATATTGTACACTATTTGATGATATTTCGTGCATTGTTAGTAAAATACCATGCTGTGATTGATATGCTCCTCTAAAGTTCATGCCAAAATAATAATTATAATAATAATAATAATAAAGATTTAGCAGGGGCTTCACCATTTCCTTACAAATCTATCTATCCAGTGCAGTGCTCAGCCAACGGCAGGTTCGTGGCACAAATTCATACAATCTTCAATCTCGCTCAATAATGAGCACGCTATTGATCAATCCAAAAGTCGACCCCCTTCAAAACGGCGTTGTTTCTACCACATTTAAAATGATGACTTAGTTCAAGGAAAGTCAAGCTTACAAGGTCGTTTTCCATTGTCTTCCATAATGATTGTGTTAGTCGGCTTCTACGTAGCATGTGCAGCTTTCGGTTTGTCTATTCCATTGTCTTCTATAATGATTGTGTTAGTCGGCTTCTACGTAGCATTTTGCAGCTTTCGGTTTACCTATTCTCAAGCATTCCCGATCCAGCATCAGTAACCTTACAAGTATAGAGACATGGAAAATATTGAGAGATTCCTATAGATGTTCTGTAAGTGGCAGTTATAAGAATCGTAGGCCTCTAGTGAGTGCTATGAAAGTCTGGATAAGGGCCCAATAAATATTATGAACACAATACTATGTTAATTTAGCATTTAGTTGACAAGTTGACACGGGCTGATCAAATCTACATAAAACTCTTGAATGTTACATTAAAATGGAAAAGTTCAAAATAACAGGGCAATTTGATGCTAAATATACATAATATTGAGTTCGTAGACATGTCTATAATTATAATTGGTATCAAAATGATGAGTTAATAAATGGCTCATCCGATTTCTAGGACACTTTAGTGGCGTTTCTTGTCTATGTTAATTAGTGTCGCTTAGTTTATGTCATTTATTTTGTATGTTAATAAGTGCCACTTATTCAATGATATTCAGGGTTTACAGCTTGATGTTAGATTAGGCCTACTTTTGAAATTAGAATTGTCGCTTTATTTCACAGCTTTACATGTAGGCCTATAGCTGGTTTCACTTTCACGAACTGCAATGAGTTGCATACCTTTGTTTACTGTCGAAATATCTACTACATAACGATTTAGTCAATATTATATAATTAGTCATCTTCCTCATATTATGCTCTGTAACCATAATACTATTGATTTAATTGATTGACTGATTGAATGATTTAATTAGATTAATTCATATTGTATTGACTAACTAATTAATTGATTAACTGATTGATATCACGCAGGACCACCAGAAGCACCCACTATATCTCTCTCTGCCACCACTTCCACCTCTCTTCAGGTCACTTGGAGGACTGGACACAACGGTGGCAACAAGATCAGGGGCTTCAACGTCTACAGCAGGCGAGGCCACTCCGACTGGCGCCTGATAGAGAGGCTAGGCCCCGGGGCCAGGTCCTACACGGGCACAGGGCTGAGGTGTGGGACCCTATACTCGGTGTATGTGAGGGCCTGGAACAGTGTGGGGGAAGGGCGGCAGAGTGACGTAGTGTCAGCTAGCACTGATGGCGGCGGTAAGATTATCATTGTTTGGTTAATTTACTTACAGATTATATAAAAGCAAATGCCGAAATAGACGTCAGTTTCGCGGCCCAGTGACGGGTGAGCCCGGGAGTTGAATCGCGAACCTATGGAATCCGACTCGTTCGCTTAGCCAACAACACTTATTCAGCCAATGTTGTTTGTTAATAAGCGATTCTTGACGTCCAATTTTAGATTTCTATATGACGGAACTTCACTCTTCTGAACGGCTATAATATACAATATACATGGTATATCAATTATAATTATCAACCAACAACTTCTATAACTCACTCTTGACTTAGGCTAGTCTTAGAAACCATTTGTACAGTGAAGTGCTGAGTAGCCTAGCCTGTCATATTCCACATGTCTGTCGCACTTGTTTACAGGATATAATTTTCTTAGTTTCTACTATTCCATTTTGGTAGTGTACCATCCAATTTGTTAATCGTATCCTTGCCGTTGAGACAAATGATATCAAAACCTTGCGCGTGACGCCATAGTCTCATTGGTATGTTTTATTTCTGTATTCCATTACAGTACCGATTGCTCCGCATGGGAACGACCTTGTGGATCACATTAACTCCACATTCATCCAGCTCTCCCTGGACTCCTGGAAGTCTGGCGGATGTCCTATACTACAATATGATATACAGTATCAACTGCTGGGTTACTCTGCCTGGCAAACAGTTGACAATAATGTTGCTTCTAATACGGTTTGTTAGCCTTTGTATATTATGATAATAACAAATATTATGTATGCGGTGCAAGTCAGGAATTGGTTTTATACCTGACAATCAAAACTGAGACAGTTTTAGCGATTCTCTGCTTAAACTGAATACAAAATCTATTCATCCCTTTTTACTACCAACTAGGGTTTTCATAATGAATTAAATCTCTATCAAAAGTCAGCATCGTCACTTTACTCTTTAACGTTCGTAATGAAAATTAAATTTAAATACAATCTATAATAGATTAAATGTACTCTGCTGAGTACTCATTGGAGCAAAGCTACAATTATATTTAAACTAATTTTTGTGATGGTAGCGCAAGTGGATCGAATCATCTCAAAGAAAAACATTCAGTTTGACTCCTTCTTTACTAGTTTTGAAGTTGCTGAAGAATTATACCTCTCACAACACATCAATGGAGGCTACGTCAATGAGCCTATTTGAACGTCCGTTTCCACCACGGAAAGGAATTCCATTGCCTTCAGGGAAGGGATTCCAGTTTACAAGATTCTAACATATTATTTTCAGACGAGTCTAAAACACTAAAACCATTTGCAAAGAGACTAAATCTGATATTTAACTTATTTCTTGAATAAATGAACTCTTTGCAACATTTATTATATAGTTAATAGATACTTCGTGCTGACTGGACCAGTGACCCCTGTTCTCCTTTAGCACTTTCTGACTGCGTTTGAGTGGACCAGTTGGTGTTGCTTGTTCTGTTTTAGACGTCACTGATATAGTGTTAACCCGTG
>JAQFZF010000537.1:0-17267 GCA_034695365.1 Enchytraeus norvegicus | reverse complement strand
GAGAGGGAGGGGGTTGGGATGGGCGGGGTGGTTGGGAGGGGAGGGGGGGTGGGAGGGGCGGGGCCGGTAGGGGGGGAGGGGGGAAACAATGCATGACGTAAATTATGCTGCTGAATGTTATTTACTCCTAGTGACATCTGGCGAATGAGATTAATTATGAAATAGCAGGTTTTTGGCCCTGACGGGACACGCTTTTGGCCCTGGACACTATGATAGTGGTCACAAAGGGGGACGGCAACCTCCCTACTGGACGTCCGATGCCCACACCGACATAATAGTGAAGGAATGGAGTGAAAAGATGGAAAAACTGTCGAAATGCATCCCGGTCAAACAGACAGACAGACACACAGAAACTCTTCTATATATATTAGATATCATTGCCTAAACAAGGCCCAACTATGTTATGCATTCGAGCTATTTCACTGCTTATACGGAATTATAAGATGCTATACAACTGTATCAACAACTTGCCCTTTCCTTATGAATCATTATTAGTTATTAAGTTCGGAATACAATTTGTTATTCTGCTTAATTAATAATTAGTTAATTAATTAATTAATTAATAATCCAACAATTAATTGACTACTCGGGGCCCGGGGGGACTGCAACAATAGACCCCACTCCTGGTTTTCACCAGTAATTCCTATCTACTACAGAATCCGATACTTCTCCATACGTCGTCATCACATTACTGACGTCACTGGAAAGCACATTTTTGGAACATGAGTGGGCGAAAGTGTCATTTGACATTCTCTGTGTAAATAATTTTGTGTTGTCAACTGTTGGTGTTTCCTATGATGGATCTGCTATAATAATACACCATAACTTTGACAAGATGGGATCAGAAGTATGCTGCACAGGATAATAACGACTTAGGATGAAAAAGGAGTAGAAATGAAGATACAACACAGTACAATACGAGGCAGCACAATGCAATACAATGCAATACAGTACAATACATTACAATATACACAATGTGGTTTAATGTCCGTTTCATCATCTGACGACGATATCAGGGACGTCTCCGCAACATTTGAACTACCGGCTTGTCCGGCTTATCACTGCGTAAGGCGGTTATATATTGTAATTCTAAACACAGCACTGATGGGTTTCATTTTCCTCTGTTGGATTATTAAACTATGGTAGCGTAATACATTAAAATAAATTATACTTTTCCTTCACAGTTCGAAAAGCGCCTATGCGATACTTTTTATGTATTGGCGCTATAAATAATATAAAATGTCCATTTTAGTCTCATAAATACTGTTTTTTGCATGACCTTTCAAATGAATTACTAGCACAGACCCATGCCCAGATTACGGATGGATTAATGCATTAAACTAATCATTCGGCTAATCTAAAAAATCCAATGGCGTTTTATATGAACGACTTAATGTAAAACACTGCTAAACAATGTAGTTAGAAGTCTGCGTCAATAACTGATGTTGATACAGTCTCGTATTACAGAACTGATTTAGTAAGCTAACGTGAGACCTTGGAGTAATAACATTATTAAATGAATCACAGCTTTTATTTTCAACCATATTTGAAGAATTATATGCCTATAATGTTTGAGCTTTATAACCAACTGTAGGATAAACCAAGCCTAGATAAGAAAAAAGTCTTAAGTAGCCTATTGTATGACCCCGTGATATTCTGAACTATAAAACGCGTAAAATTCAGGAAACTTAATATTGTGGATCCATAATGAAGCAAGAAATATTATGAATTTATAACCCGGCTATCACTGGTTTGGTCCCAGTAACAGGAGTCGTGGTAGACCAGCTGCAACGTGGATTGATAACATGTACGATTATGGGAAATCGATTTATACACTGTACAGGAAACAAATAACAGTGAACTGTGGCGATATTACCCGTGTCAGGTCCGGGAAATGTGAGCATAGAACAACCGACTACTGCAAATTGTCCATAAGAGCCGGCTAACGTAGATACTGCAGTGAAGGGCAAAGTAGTCTGGACCATGGCTTTTGTGTACTAGAGCAATTGATCACCCATATTCCAGACTTGCTGAGGCCTTGCCAATGGCAGATAGACGTTCACTGTTCCTCACGCGCCTCTGAGATACCTTGTATATAGAGACGCTATAAAATGTCCTTTTTACTGTATTGCATTGTAGTAAGGTATAATGCAAGTAAGCTGCTGATTGGCTTTGTGTTTTGTTTTGAGCGGATCAATTGAAGAACTGTAGTAGACTTTGTTTCAATTGTCTTGGCGGTTGTATAGGATGATGCTTCTTCCGGAAATATATTAGCCTACTTCAACTTGTAGGCCTATATAAACTTCATATTGCTCATGTTACCATTATGTAGGCCTATGGCCTATACTCTATGGTTACTATATGATCGAGATATACATATTATTTGTAATTTATTTATGCCCATTAGTGTTGCGATTGGCTGGGGTTAGGAAGGCTGTGATTGGTTGCCATGGTGGTTTTTAATTATAATTGGTTTCTTAAAATTCTGTACTACAGTTCAGGAAGAAGCGCTCCATCCGGCCAATCTGACATCCCTGAGATGGGACAGAAGCGATATATCAACTCTAAATTACATGTCTAATCGATCTGTTCCTAGGGGCATCGCTAATGCTGACAGATTTATTTTCCCGGCTTTATTTTCTGGACAAGAAGATTCCTAGAGGCAGCCTCCTGGAATGAAGGCAGTCATGGAACGGCCGGACTGCACTAAGGGTGCCAACGACTGCAGGAGAATTTTCTCAGTAAAAAGAATCTTATATAAAATATATTTCGCTCAACAAAAAGGTAGATATTAGCTGAATAGAGTATATTAGTTATACTAATTACGCTTACTCTGAAAAGCATAAAATTCAAAGGCAAAGGTCAAATTTAAAGTCAGGTTCGCGGCCCGAGGGATACATCGGTGACCGGAGAGCCCTGGGATTAGAACCGCACGCCTATTGATGCGCAGTCCAGTCGCTTAATCGTTAACCAACAAACACTTGCCAAAAATTTAGTGACTTATTATAGTACTGTGAAGCGCAGCTTTCTACGGGATAAACATTTTTAGAATATCGGAGAAATCTCTCAAACTCTATCGGCTATTCTACACTTGTAAGCCAATGTTCAATATCTGCAAATCTGTGACATTATTCTCAAACTTTTATCCTTTATTCGGTGTACATTAGATAGTATTTCATACATTGGGGACATACAATAAAATGTAGGCCTAAAGCTTACATTTCATTCTGAATGCATTCGATAATTGGACAGGAGGTTAGCCTATATCAAATTCAATGTACATCAAATCCCATACCATGTCCCGGGTGAAAATTACCCTTTATATTATTTTCCTACACATCTCAATATTTTTTTTAATCCCAAGCCAACCCTAAGATTAAGTAAAGGAAAAAAGAAAATGACAAAAACAATGAGATGTGTATAAATATATTGCATAGTTCAATCAAGCATCCCGGATGTCATACCAAATTATTATTACATTCATGATAAATCAAACTGCAGAAATGCTTGCAGCAATGCACCGAGAAACCCCTATGATATCTGATAGCACTGGAGTCCTTCGCGCTATGTGGACAGGAAGCGCAGAGAACCGCGGTCCTCTTTCAGTCAAAGCGTCGCCTTGCATAATCCGGCTTAATTAATACTTCCGTTCTATCCTGTATCTCGGAAACTTCAATGATTATGCATTTCTAAGAACTTTCACATTCCGAATGAGGATTAAAGAGACTGTAGAGGATTGAGAGATGAAGAATCAGGATAGGCAATCTCATAATGAAGACCTCGACAAATGAATTAGCTCAAGAATGAATGAATGAATGAATAATTTAGCGAATGAGCAAACAAAAAATGAATGAATAAATGGATGAATAAAATAATAAAAGAACGAACTAACTAGCGAACGAACAAACAAAACCCTAATGAGTGAATTCGGAAGAGGGAATAAACTATATTGTTCGATAATGCATATGGTAAGACTATGGAAGAGTTTGATAGGGCATGCTCATGGGAAGGGTTCGTTGAGAAACAATTCTGGGAAGAATGGTTAAAAAGAGAGTCAGGCGAAGATAACGAATAAGAATGTTGGATGAAGTGAAAAGAGGATCATACATGTATGCGGATATGAAAATAAAAATTGAGAATAGAGAGGTATGGAAACGTTACATTTCAAGGACCTGCCATTACGCAGTACATTAGTGCAATAATATCCTCTTATCAGAGTATTATAACATTGTAATTTCTGATTTAAACCTATATTCTTTTAAAACAAAATCCTGTCTAGGTTCAAAATAAGTCGAAATTAAATAATCCGAGTGCTAAGCGAAAGTTAAGAGAAGAAATGCAATGATCAATGCCAGTAGCGTAGTATACATAATATAATATCTTAACGGTCATGAAATAGAGGTGTGCTGAAATTAATTTATGAATGAAATTAATTAATTAATTTTATAATTAATTAAGAAATTAATTTAATGAAATTAGCCCAATATCGATTCAATTTCAAATCATTATTTTTATTTTTATCTAGTTTTCGACTCCTATCAAATGCTCATTCATATTTAAAGGGACTTTCCTATTCCTTCTCATTCCCATTTAGTAATTTATATTTGCTCCCATTCTCAATTTAATGTTAACCCATGACATTAGATATTAAACAACCCCGGAGAAATTAAGCAAAATAAAAATTAATTTAATTTTTACATATCAGACGCTCAAATTTACAGATAAGAAAATATGCTATCAGGGTCGCATAGATAATAATTTATCGCATCTACACAATGGTGGCGAAATCGCATCATTTTGCGATCATTGTGTCAATGCATCTAGATCTTTGGTTCCAAATTTCTTATTCTGATATGCTCTGCGGTGATCTGGTTGATACAAGGCACAATTTCTGTCACTATCTCGTTAATTAATGAGCATACCATCGATCAATCAAAGTTAGTGATCCTACCAATGTCCTTTACTGTCCTTCTTGCATTGGATAATGGACTTGTACTGTTTGGATCTCGCTTTCTCTTTCGGCTTGAGCATTTGCAGGAGTGTTCTGGCGGTTGGATGCTGTTTTAAGTTACACATCCCGCTTGGGATGTCCCTGACATCGCAATCGGGTCAGGAACCGGTTAAATCCTCATTGATTGATTGATTGATCAAACGGACGTATATTATTTATACCTCATCATAATGTCAGGGATAACGTCCGTGAAGAAATATTGAATTTTAAATCATGTGTAATGTTAATTTGTTATTATTTAATCGATTTCCTGGTAATCTGAAACTGAACCGTACTCTTCTCTAGCAGCAATTATTTTTGCTAGTATCGTTTTGGTAGACAAGTTGGTAGGGCAAATGTTGTTGGAGACATCCCTGATGTCGTCGTCAGATGATGAAGCGGACGTTCAATTCGAATTGATTGGTTGAAAATTGAGCACTGATTTGTGCTTAGTAAGCCGAAAATTTGTTCTAAATGCGTAAAACAATCAGAACTTACCTTGATAAATCTTAGGGCTTTCAACGCCTCCATAGTAAATCTGAATAAAATAATACAAGGACGTAAAGCTACGACAAGAGATAATATCCAGCGAATTCTAGTAGGTTTAATATCATTTTACATACTGTTCTTGAATTTGGCTTGTATCTATGGACTATGTAAAATATGCAGTGGACTTTTTACTATCCTACAATGTTTATCGTATAATGAACTTCTAGGTCAATGTGCATTGTACAATTGAAATCAATATTGTGCAGCTGTTACGGATAAATCAAAATTCTGCAAATGATTAATTGATAATCTGTCAGTCACACAATTCATAACAATATTCAAAATTCCTCCATCAAAGCGACCTGTTATCTTCGCGTATAGGCTACTAAAATAATTCTAAACACTTGAAAAGTTTTGAGCCTGATGATCGCAATGATTTTTTTTTAAATCAAAAGTTAACAAATAGATTGACTTATTTGGTATCCTTGTTTGGTCATAGAAGTTTGCAAATTGACAACGTACATCTGCATGAGTTTTGTAAGAGTCGACGAATTCATCTACTGCAGTGAAGGGCCGAGTAGTCTGGGTTAGGCTTCTGTCTACTTGACCAATTGGCAGCTCAAATGCCTGACTTTGGAGTGCCATATCGTATGTGTCCCATGACAGGCTAGACTACTGTTCCCTTCACAGTTTCAAAAATCGCCTCTGAGATACCAAGTATATAGAGGCGATATAAAATGTCATTTAGTATTGTATGGTATCTCAATTAAACTTATTATTTAAAAATTATTCATTTAAAAATTACTTTTTAAACTGTATGCCAGACTGATTTAGTGAATGAATAATTTATTTTATTCTCAAGGGATTAGACGCTGGTTTATAAAAAAAGAACAAGACGATAGATTTATAGATTTAATATTCGAGAACCATCTCAAGACGGTGGCCGGATGGTTCATCCACGGACGGTTCATCCATAGGACGGTTCATCCACGGACTATTCATCCACGGATGATTCTTGCCCACTATAATACCTAGGAGGAATGATGTCTAAAATTGATACAAAGTAACACGTTTGAACACGACTGTTAATGTCAAATATTGTCATATTGTGTCACAAAAGTCACATTTTTATTGTATATTAAATTTTTATATCATTAACGTTCTCAATAAAGTAGCATTTTCATAAAACATTTCATTAACGTTCTCACAATAGTCACATTTTTATATCATTAACGTTCTCAAAATAGTAGCATCTTCATAAAGCATTTCATTAACGTTCTCACAATAGTAACAAGAGCTTCAAGAGATAGACAGATAAACGATGGAATGTCTAAAAGACGACTTGTTATGCTATTATTTGTGACTGACACTTGTTGATGCTCCTTAAACGCAACCAGAGTCATGATCTAATTGCCTGAGTAGGGGAAGGGGATGAACCCATTGCCTTAGTGGGAGGGAAGCGTGTCCAATTACCGTTATCTGACAACGTTAGGCCGTGGATGAACCGTCCGATGGATTAACCGTCCTATTGATGAACTGTCTGTGGATGAAACGTCCGGTGGATGAACCGTCCGTGGATGAACCATCCGTGGATTAACCGTCCGTGGATGAACCGACCGTGGATGAACCGTCCTAGAATCCAAATAGGTCCCTGTTGATGCATACCAATTTTAAAATGTAACACTCTGCTACTGTGGTAGAAAATAAAAAACCAACAATGTTATCGGTAGTTTATCTACACTATGTATATATATACTGTATTCTGCAGAAAATTGAGCATGTGTTTGAGAAAACATGTGCTGTTTGGTGCACAATACAGACCTGTCATTAAATCGCACTTTCTCATATGACCTGTTTCAAAAGGGTTTATGGCGGTATGGCCGTTGAAATAAGCGACAAATTTGAGATTTGAGCTTATGTTCATGTCCGCATCCGACGGTCATTTTTTTATCTCTCTTTTTCATCCCTGAGATCGTCGACAGATGTTGAAACGGACGTTACACATATTGATTAACGGATTGCTTGATTCTTCCAGGGAAGGGGAGAACCCATTTGTTTCCTCCTTAGATCTGTTTAATGAGATTCTTTTGCCCAGGCTAAAGGACTTGCACTGGCTCGGATCTCGCTTTCTCTTCGGTCTATGCACGGGCAAGTGCGTTTCTGGTGGTATGGAACTGCTTTCAGTTTCATAGTTTGTTTGAGGGGTCCCTGGCATCGCATGCGAAAACATCGCATGAGGAAACGGACGTTAAATCCTCATTTTATTATGTTGTAGCCTATTGATTCAGTGATCATGAGTCAGAGCAATGACTAATCCTCCCTAACTATCATACTTCATACTTGGACCGATTTTCTTGATATTGGCTTTACACCGAATAATGGACGTTTTATTTTATCCCCTTTTGATTTGGCTTTGATTTCATAGTGCTCGATGTAAGCGTAGATGATCTCTGACGGAAGCACTTCAGTTTTCGTTGTTGGTGTTGTTGTTGTTGTTATTCGTCCAACATGTATTCATTTAAGAATAAATCCCTATTTGAATAAAAATGAATTTCGAGATCATGTTTTACCATACCCTATTTTCCTTCACACCTCTAATGTCTTCTAAGTTGAGGAATACCAGGGTGGCCAGTGAAACCCAGGAAATAATTTGATGGACATTTTATAACTAGTTCTCTCAATACAATATATATAGTCGCCTATATTTAATTGCTTAGTTTCGAAAAAAGAAGTATAATACCGCAATAGTCCCATGTACATGTAATTACAAAAAACAGAGACCTATGTTTTGCCAATTAATGACCTAATCTCCCCTGATATCATCGTCAGATGATGAACCGGACGGTAAACCGTTATTTTATTTGCTTTTTATTAATGCGAGGTATCAGGATGAGTTCACACTTGAACAACACATTTAAAAGAGTAGTACTCAAAACGGTTGAATATTACCTTTCTCTTGTATCCTTGACAAATCTCGTCTAGTCGAATTCTAACTATCCACCGAAAGTATCCGACTAGGCGGACCAACGGTTCACTATATTTGTTAGGCAATGGTTTCTTGCCAAACTACTGCACCTCGAAAGACTATCTTCAATGACCGTTATAGCATCTAGGATAGGAAAACGGACGTTAAAGTCTTGCTACAATCTGTGACTTTAATGTATTACTAATTTGTATAAATCCTAATTAATATTCCTAAATTGCGAACAAGTACAATCAGTTGCATAGAAACATTAGTAAATTATAATATCAGAAACAGTGATATACATTTATACAAAATGAGTCAAATATATAGAACAATTAACCGGTGAATATAATCTAATTTATTTAATCAAATATTAATAATAACTGTCCATAGTAAATATATAAAGAATGAATTACTTGAAGTGACCGATTTACTATGGATATACCAGTGCACTTACGGTTGGCTAAAATATATCTAAGATATCAGAATGAGCCGCACTATGACAACGATACCAGGGACGTCATTTAAACTATTTATAATACAAACCTTTTCGCTAACTATTACATATAATATTTTATAAGTAAATGACTTGGATAATAATTCCAGAACTACGGTTCCAAAATTAATGTAATGTGTTTCCTTTCAAGCACGTGTATTCCATGAACCACTGAATACTGATACTGACAAACACTGGGATGAGATACTTATACTTATCTCAATGGATTCTGGGGTCCCTCAAAATAAACCGTTTCTTATTTTTGTCACTAACTTTTGCAAAACAATTCTGTCCCTCAAACACTCCCTAACCTTCAATAGTTTTCTACTCTAGAAAAGTGCTAGGCGTTCAGAATATACTTTTGACTAAATCCTGAATGTGGTCATGTAAATTTTGTGAATTTTTCACTCAAAATTCAAAGTGAACCCTCCCACTAAACCTTTAGGATTTTCTACACCAACTACGGGATATCTCTAGCTGACTCCAGCTATCCCAATAAAGCAGCCACCGCTAAGCTACTTTATTCTCTTTTGCAAGAGCGGGCTATCCAGAATTTCCCTTACCAAATATGAGCCTCTGCCATATTGTATCAGCCAACAAGTAGAGCAAAAATATACACCTACCTGGAAACACATTACAAAAAGGTGGCTCGGTGGGTGTTATACATCACGGATACCCTGCATAGTTTCCGTTGCCTTCTTCAGTATCTCGTGTAGTTACTGCTTTAAAAGTCAGTTTCAGTCCCGCACGTCTGGTGCACACAAAGGCTTAACCACCGTGTGAATCTTGAGCTAAACACGTGCCAATGCCTGCAGGCCTATCCAGCTATCCAGTCTTCCAGGTATACACAATTGCAAAGGCCTTAAGATATTTGACTGTAGGTCAAACAACAATCCAACACAAACTAGGGTTGATAAAAATCATGATTTTAAAAATAAAAATCAAACAATTGGATTTTTTTGATTTAAATCGGATTTTTTTGATAAAAATTGATTCGGACTATTTTTCAACTATATTCACAACTACTTTTGTGAATTTTGTCTTTATAATGTTACAGAAATTTAAATTTGATTTAAATGCTCTATTTATATCGCGAGTTTTGATTATATTTGATTAAAATCATATTAAAATCTTAAATTTGATTTGAATCATAATATTTGAATCTAAAATTAAATTACTTTATCATCCTGATGATCAATTTGTCAGTTGTAACTTTGTTATCCAAGTATATGAAATTAAAATAATAAATTTCATTAAGAAAAACTTCAGTAATATTTATTTACATTTTATGATTTGAAGAATTCAGTTGATATCTAAAAAGCCAAGAAGACAGCTGTTCTCTTGGATACAATTATATTCACTAGGTGGCAGACCTTGAGTATAAATGTGACCTGAATATTGAATTCAACTGCTATTAATAGGTCCACATAAAGACTGTTTTTCAATCAAATTCACCATTACTATTGTGAATTTCGTCTGTATTTTATTTTAAAATAATTTAAATTCACTATTTAAATCACAAATTGTAGTCTTGATTTAAATCAACAATTTTTATTCTTGATTTAAATCGTGATTTAAATAGATTTAAATCAATGATTTAAATCAATGATTTAAATCAATGATTTAAATCGGTTGATTTAAATCGGTTGATTTAAATCATCTCAACCCTGACACAAACTAATATCAAATATTATATAAATAACATCAAATACGACGGAAACATAATATTGTACCAAAGGAACAATCAGTGACGAACACTGCGATCCTCACAGTTGATTTTGATGTTCATTTGAGAAGCCTAATCATTGAGGGCCTCTAATTTGAAATGGTTTTTCAATCAAGAACTAGTTATGTACCAAAAGTAATTAGTACTGGCAATAGATCTGCTTTCCATGGAAAATATAAAAATGGGCCGATAATAAAGATGGGCCGAGCCCTAAACTCAAATCGCTTAATTCCGAAATGTGGAGATCTCGACCATTTTAGCTACTAATCATGCCAAGGATTCAATGATCAAACTTTGTTGTTATTTGTGTTGTGTACATTAAGAAAGCCGTAAAGCTATGTGTGACGTCTGATTCTGCATTCTATGTTAAACGATAGTGTCTGAGATGGATCAGTCGAGACACCAAACTCTCAGCCTCCTGCAAGTTTACTATCGAATGTGTTATCATGTGGGAACAGCTCTGGAATGTAGTTACGGAATTTTAATTACAGTGTAAATGATTAAACTTTATTTAAATTCTCTATACATTGTTTTTTCTATTAATTTGTTTGTTTGATTACAGCTAGGATGAGTGTGGCTGTGTTATATGGGCGGGAGGCAGATTATTCCTCAACTGTAATACACGCTGATCCATCCTCTTATATTCTATCTAAGAACTGTGTGCCGGACTATCGATTCAGAACACTCATGGATTCACTGGGCTCTCCTCAGAGGGCCGGTGGTAAGGATGAAGTGGACTCGGAAGACTTGATGAAGTCAGATGGAAGCGAGAGCGCCCTGGCGATGGATATGGATCTAGGTGATCAGCTGGAAGGGGAGGAGTGTCTGGCGGTGGCTGGGTCGATGTGCAAGGTGTGCGGGGACCAGGCGACGGGAATGTACTTCGGTGCGCTGGTGTGCGTCCCTTGTAAGGTAGGTTGTTGCTGTAAATACTGTTATCTAGAATCACAAATTTTAAGTAGATAATTCATGCGAATGATTGAAAGCAGAAAAGGCTACCAGTTCATTTATTTTATTTTATTTTCCATTATTAGCACAGTACAGACAAAGCAAGTTTTATAATGGAGAGATTACTGCCAGTCAATTTGGGACTGCCATGATTACCAGGATTCCCAAATTATGGATGTCTACAGGCCCTGTATCCCTTCGTAGGTCGGTTTATTGAAAGCAATTAGAATGTAGTAGGTGATTACTACGTAAGATTGCGATGGTTACCACGGGTCTGGAAGATAGGATTCAATTACCAAATTGAATTGTATAGAGTGGAGCTGGCGACCTCGCAGTACGATTAATGATTATGTCACCTGTCTGCTACAATCACTCAGGATCGATAACAGCTGCGCGTTAACGTCCCATAACGAATATGGCACAGTGCACACAACTTGTCCTTTTTATCCTGTATAACGTAATGTATATATCTGGCATGTCTAAAATAATTTTGTTGATCTTAGACAGAATGATTTTTTAAAGGAAAAACAAATTAATATGCTGACAATTTTTCTTCAGAATATTTTGTATACAATTGTGTACTTTATTTCATAAAAAGGCTATGTGCTATTAATTAAATTAATTAATATGTAAAATGTATTAATTTCAATTTATTTAATTATCTTGATAATTAAATTCTAATAATAATAATTAAATTAAAATTAAGAATCAAAGTCTTTAAACCTTTTTATGATTTTGAGGTTAGAGGCCTGTTTCACTGCTCATAGTTTCAAGCAACATGCAAAGTTCTATAGCTACGGGCACTTCACATATTCATAATCTGCATCTCTATCTCTAGTGCATTGCCAAATGGCAGGTCCAAGCCAAGGTACATATTCTGAAACACAGTCTGCTATCCTGCTCACTAATGAGCACTCAATCGATCATTAAGTTATCCCCTCAAAAAGGTTAAGCCTTTACACACCTAAAATGTAGGTCTAACCTCTTTCTTGGAAATATAATTTATCTGACTTCTGAGGTGGTTTCCCATTGCCTTCCTCAGTATGAAAATATCTGTGTTAGTTGGCTTTTACGAAACATGTGCACTGTGCAGTTCTCAGTTGGTCTATTCTCAAGTTTCCTGGTTGCAATAGTGGAAAAGCTATATACATTATTTGCATATATAGGCCTAAATACTTACATTAGGTCTTGTTAAGGAAGGTTCAGTCTATATCGGCATGCTTAGTTTAAACCTGAAACATGTGGATATGATCTCATTTCACAAATCTCTTCTATCATTCTACAGTGTAAGATTTTTTAGAGTTGATCCTCCATCTTGCGTCATCTTGCCTGCTTATGATTTAATTACAGAGGCCTGCTATTATAGTAGGCCTCTAGGCCTACTATTGATACTTCTTTCTTATCCATATATTTTCACATATTCTCACGCATAACATACCCACAATGCCGCACATGTATGCTGAAACTTTACATTTCTTAGTTGCTGTTTATTGTAGTATTGTGTTGCTTTCTTAATAGTAGTTTATTGTAGTGGTTTATTTTTAAACCACTTTATGATTAATTGTACCTCTGACATTAGGCTCTATGCAGACAGCGCAGGTACACGAGAAATCTTCCAGACATCATGGAGTTATATTTTCTTGTTGACTGACGTGGGCTTTGAACCCAGATCACTTACTTCTTTAACGCTCTACTGATGTCGCTAACCCCCTCCCCCACCAAATATTTTGACCGCTCGAGTTAAAATAAAACCTAATTATCTTTTTATTGGTAATTAGGTTTTATTTTAACTCAGTTAATTACTATTTAAAACTGAAATTAGTAACATCGATTTTGGTCCGAAGTCAATTTACATCATGGATATATTCATGCCAAGTTGGATTTAATGCAATTTATATATATATATATAGGCCTATTTATCAATGCAGGCCTATACTGTAAGATTGTTATAAAATAAATATCTAAGCATGTCACTATAAAATGTTATTTCTATTCCATTATTCCTTTTACAGAGCTATTAGGGCATGATTACTTTATTTCGGAATTTGTCCACCTCTCAAGAAATTCAGATTTGTTTCTGCAATTGATTGACAATGATTCCTTAGAACCGATCTAGCGAGATTGATAAAAGGTATCGAATGTTGTGTTGCTTACGTAAGGCTTCTTGGATGTTGATGTAGAGCATTGAAAGTTTTCCAGCATCGTTTGTGTATTCTGGACTGTAGCTCAGTTGCTGCAGGAAGGAAGGCTAAACAGTTGAAAGTCAAGTGTTTGAATTACAGCTGTTGTTTGCTGGGCACTTATGCCTACTAGCACTTTTTAAATATTTATATTATATTGTCAATCAATTTCTGAAAATCCCTTCTTGTATACTATATAAGTTCTTATATAATTCTAATAAACTTGACTGTTCTTAGGAGTTGCACACTGAAGCCCCATCCTCTGATAATGTTTAATAAGTTCGTTTAAAGAATTTTATTAAAACGTTCATCAATATTTCACAAAAGAAGAAGTTAAAGTTCTTCTGTTTGCCCTTGTTACATGGTATCATGAAGGTTTAAAGCTTATCCTGTATCACTTCTGAAATATGTGTGGACAAATTAAAACTGTTATATTAAATTAGTTTTAAGATCCAATTCATGTGTATGCCTAATGCTAAGTAGAAAGTGTTGATTAATACAATTAGTAGAAGTGCAATCAACACTTAAGGCTCATTAATGCATTAACAATTGCACTTAACATCACATACAACATATTGAATTCAGAAAAGATTTATTCATGAAGGAAATGATGGAAGTTGATCTGCTAAGTGAAATTAATATGCATACTGCAAGTATTCAATACATGCTATAGGTGTATGCTATATTTTGAGCATATTGATATCACTGATTTTGATTTGATTTCAAGGGTCCCCTTGTATAGTACTGTACATACTGCATGTTAACATGGAATTACTGCACACCTACTATTATATTAGGCGTACAGTGTACTAGGTTATAATAACCTAGTACTACTTCATCTTATTTACAATTGTATAAAATGATAAAAATAATACATTTTAAAATACAACATACACTGATCGTGGAGATAATGATAATTGTGTTTCTATTGTTGCAGACGTTTTTCCTGCGCTATGCTGGGGATGGGTTCTCATTTCAATGTAAATACAACAAAGCTTGTGAGATATCGACAGCCAATAGGACCCAGTGCAAATACTGTCGCTATCAGAAGTGCGTCAGCGCTGGCATGAAGAGAAGAGGTTACCTATTTTACCTTAATTTAAATATTTAGTTGTAACTATTCTGTTTTACTATGGTAACTTGTAAGCTTAGCAAATTGTGTACATAGCTTAAATTTGGCAATAAAAACAGTGTCTGGTAACTTGGTAAGTGAAATAAGATAGCTGAGGATTCGTTTAATTCTGCTAGCTTTTGCAATCATCCAGAATGTTTCTTGATAAATATACTCCAACTACTGCTCTTATCAATGGAGAGTGAAGATGCTTGCTAATGGCTACAACGTGACAGTCACATGACTGTGAGCATTGAATTTATGACCTCTGGTATAAAAGAATTGCCATTCTACTAGGCCGGCGAGTACGTGCTACATGCTCCTATTAATTATCATAATTTATTCTGTAATTGTACAATGTATTCTACTATGTCACAATCTGCATACTGACCCTCATCGATAAGAAATCTAGTATCAAATTATTATGTCACTCAATTAGGGTGAATTTATCACAATATCTTGGCTGAGGCCTGAATGTTTTATCTGAAATAATTTGAGTGAAAGCTTCAGAAGTATGTCTTATCCTTATCATTAGCCAGCAGAGTCACAAGTATGACTTGCCTTTTAACTCTGCAACAATGAGAACTGAAGCCTCTGTTATAAAAAAAACTGTGGTACTTAGAGTGAACTATGTAGTCCATTTCTCTATATTTTATCCAATTATTAATTATAATAATTATTAATATTTATAATATATATAATTAAATGAATAGAAATCAATCCATTCAAAGGAATGATTTGTTTGCTGTTTTGTTAAAACACCAATCAATCAGATTATATTATTCAGAATGTTTGATAACCGCATGAAACTAAACATAATTATCTCGTTTGTGCCAGTTTTTATTTTAACACTCCAATAGATTAAATTTGAATCCCTGACATCACCTTCGCGTGAAGAGCTGGACGTTAAATCCTCATTGATTGATTGATTAGTAATATTATCATACATACAGGGTGTGCCAAAATAAAGAACCCCCTACGAATTTCTTAAATAATTTCGCCATCTGGGGTCTGTTTGTAATATAAATTTCTAGGATCATCCAGGGACCAAATTAACACCTTCGTACGAAATTTCATTTAAATATTTGGTCTAGAAGCCGAGTTCTTCACTTTTCTGCACATCAACCCCACTTTTCAGATTCGATATGCTGTATATTATAATCTCGTATAGAAAGCTCTAGTGTCAAAATGTGACCTGCAAAAAAGTGAATAACTCGGCTGCTAGACCAAATATTTTAATGAAATTTTGCAGGAATGTGTTCAATTGGACTCTTAATGATACTAGAAATTTATATAACAAACAGAAACCAGGTGGCGATATGATTAACAAAATTAAATTAAAAAACTCAAATTCAGGGGTTGATGTGTAAAAAAGCTAATAACTCGTCTGCTAGACAACAAATAATTAAATGAAATTGGTACGATGGTGTTAAATTTGACCCTGGATAATCCTATAAATTTATATTACAAACAGACCCCAGGTGGCGAAATTATTAACAAAATTCTTTTCTTTCTTCTTCTTTTCTTGGCGCACCCTGTATATGGTATTACAGATAAGGTCTATCCTACCTTTGTTATTGTGTCATTCAGGCAATTTATTCAAAGCATAGATTCAGAATCGGATATACTTGCTAAGGATGTGCATTAGCGAGTGCAAGATAATTAATTTTTATTGTCAAACATCTATTGTAAATTAATTCATATTCATAAATCTAATTGTTGCTTTCTGCAAATTACACAAATTAATTAAAGTAGGCCTATTGCTTATTCGTTTCATTGTATCACAGACTCATAAAAACAATCCATTTTCCAGGAGCTATATTAAGCCACGATTTTTAGTGTTGGAAGCAAGAGAAGCATACTTTTTACGGAATCTTACTTAAGCTCGATAATTTCCGTAACCTTGAGGTTCCATAACCTTGAGGTTCTATAACCTTGAGGTTCTATAACCTTGAGGTTCTATAACCTTACTTAATGTATGCCTAAGCATCTGATAGCAGAATTATTACAGAATCGTTCATTTCATCCGCTAATATAACCTTTTATGCAGAGAATTAGTGCCTAGAGAGAAATGAGAGTTTTTATTAGGGTAAGCGATAAATATATCTTCTGTAATTCCTACTAGAACTTGCAACTACTAGGGGTCTTAAGTGTGCTCGTAATCTGCCAAGGCTTAAGTTTTATATCCAAGGATATTGCAATAAATCGTATCCTTAGATTATTTTATTTTTATTTATTTTATTTATTTATCACGACACACATTTCACAAACCAAAATTAGCTCTTAAACATCGAATGTGCAAGTGAACGGTAATAAAGGCCACAATAACGTGGCGCTTACATATTCCGACTAAATTAAATAT